>CBVK0100300405.1:0-13137 GCA_900067695.1 Picea abies
TGCATACGATCTCCATTTTAAGCGTGTAATATCTCGTTGGAAAGGTATCACCGAGGATATTCATTTTGGGGGCTCAATCATGCCTTCAGATATCATTGAGAGCCTATATATCAAAAAACATTCATTTAGGCCCTCAAAATGGCCCCGGAAGTTAAAACTTGCTAAAAATAGTAAATTGCCAAAATTGCCAGAAAATTGTTTTCAGCCAGTCGAAAAAGGTGGGTGGCAACCGATATCCACTTGGATCACCAATTTTTCTCACCAGGTCAAAATTACAATTTTTTTCAAGCGTGACCTTAAAACATAAAATAGTTGCTTAGAAAAACCTTAAAATCAACACCTAAATAAAAACATGACACTACCTAAAGTGTCATGTTTTATACGGTCTGTTGAGGCAATTAATGATGTGATTGGTGCTTCATGTTTTATACTTGATGTTGAGGTGAAATTGTTGCAAGTATGTGGGGCACTTTTGATGGCGATCATTCTACAATTTTCCTTGTGTCTGCATGAACTACAGTGGCTTATGATCAGTGTAGATGACTGTCTCCTTCCCAAGAATGTAATGTCTCCATTGGCAATAGGCTTGCACAATCGAGTACATTTCTTTGTCATAAGTAGGGTACCTATAGACAACATTTGATAGTATCTCACTATGATAGGCCACAGGGTGGCCGTGTTGAGTGAGAATGACACCCACCGCATAGTCTGAAGCATTTGTTTCAATATCAAAGGGTTGTTGCAGGTCTAGTAGTTAAAGTACTGGGGTTGAGAACAAGCACTTCTTCAAATCATCGAACGCTTGCTTTTGGGACCATCCCCACGTAAATTTCTCCTTACCACCACCCCTTGTTTTTTGGTTGAGGGCCCATGCAATATAGGAAAATCCCAACACAAACTTACGGTAGAAATTGGCAAGGCACAAAAAGCTCCGAAGCTCAATGAGTGTGGTTACAACTGGCCAGTCACGGATGACTTGGATCTTGGCTGCATCCACATGTACGCCATGTTGATCAATGATGTAGCCCAGGTAATGGACCATGTCCATGCCGAAGGATCATTTTTCCAAGTTGGCATATAGCTTGTGTTGTCGCAAGGTGTGCAAAACCTCCTGAATATGCTGCAAGTGTTCGACCCAAGTCTTATTGTAAATGAGAATGTCATCCAAATACAACACTACAAAATTATTGGTGAATGGTAACAGGATATCATCCATCATCCTCATGAAGGTGGCTGGAGCATTTTTCAAACCAAAGGGCATGACCAACCATTAGAAAAGGCCTTCCTTTGACTTGAAGGCAGTTGTCCATACATTTGTCTGTTCTATCGGGACCTAGTGGTAGCTAGACTTCAGATCCATCTTACTAAATTATTTCTCCCCTATGAGTTGATCAAGGAGGCCGTCGATTCGAGGAATCAGGTATCAGTTTCTAACTGTGATTTTATTCAAAGCGTGGTAATGAATGCAAAGTCACTAGGTTCCATCTTTCTTCTGTACTTGCATGATTGGGCTCCCACAAGGTAATGAGTTGGGATGGATGTGCTCCTTGTGGTGTAGTTCTTGGATCTTTCACTTGATCTCCTCATTCTCCAATAGAGAACGACGATATACTAGCCCATTAGGAAGAGATGCACCGGGGGTTAGATCAATGGGGTGCTTGACCTGGAAGTGCAGAGGTACCCCAGTAGCTCAGGAGAAGATATCTGAGTATTCTTCCATGACCTTATATACTTTCTTCTGTTCTGTGGAGAGGTCAGCTACAGAGACCCTGGATGTGGTTGTGATCTTTCACTTATTCTGAGAGAGAATTTTGAAGAAGAAAAACTTCCCCATCTGAGAGATGACCTTCCTATATTGCTTAGAGGAGATCAAGAAAATATCACTGGGTGGGACTGCCTCAAGTATCCTATACAATTTCTTGTTCAAAGTAATAATAACATTACAAGGCCTAGACTCATATACAACATGATGTTTCCATAAATAAGTTTGGCCCAAAAGAACATCACAAACTTCAAGAGGATCAACATCACACAATACCTCATATTTGAAGAGCTTAATGACATATGACATTTGACACTGTTGGTTGATGCGGATATCGCTTCCTTGGCGGAGCCATCCAATGGTGTAGGGTTGTGAGTGCGGCGTTGTCGGTAGGGACAACCACTTGATGACCTCTACTGAGATGAGGCTCTTATGGATATCACTATCAATGATGAAGTGAAATAGGGTACCTTTTACCCACATCTGTGAAAGGAGGAGGCGTTCTCCTTCTTCTGGCTCATCTAGTTCACCAGGATGGAGCTTGGTAGTAGCAATGGTGTCACTGGGTTCTACTTCAATGATTTTTCTTTCCCTTTCTGGTTCTGGCTTAGAGTCAAAACCCACATCTTATTTGGAGGCTTTCACTTCGGCCACTAGTGACTTCTTTGAGCGATAGTCAACAGTGTTATGCCAAGGGCTCTTATGGAAGTTGCACCACTTCCTGGTATCTTTCTTTGCCTTTCCGGTGTCCTTCTTTGCTTATGACTTGGATTGGTTGTCCTAATACTATCCATATTTTCTCTGTCCTTTGTTATGTGGGTTGGGGTTGCCCTTTCTTGGATTTTGTTGTGAGGGGTTCCCAGGCCCAAATTGTCATGTCTTTTGTTTGAGCTTCTGCTCGATTTTGATGGCATATCGATAGGATGTACCCAAGGATGAGATGTACAGAAACTCCATTTCAGTATGCATGTAGCTATGCAGAGTGCCTTGGTACTTGAGCACCAGATTTCACTTTGAATATTTGATACCCATCTTGGTGCGCAAGGTATGGAAGATATTTATGAACTCTAGCACGGCTTGGTCTCTTTCTTGCCACAGTGTGGTCCATTTGGTATACAAGTCATCATAACTTATGAGAGGGTAGTATTATTCCTTAATAGAATCTATGAAAGATTCTCAGGTGGCCATGATTATAAATAGTGAGGGTTCTTGTTTCCTTTTGCTCACATAAATTTTCTCACCAATCTTTGACATGGGGAATGACTTTGAGGAGCACAAAAGTAATCTTTTCTCTATTAAAAAAGTTATGGACAAAAAAATACCCTTCTAGTAGATTCAACCACTTGTCTACAGAATCTGAGTCTATCTGGCCTTCAAATATAGGAATATCTAAGTTTATTTGTACCTTGAAGGGGTTGGTGCCTCCGCTCGAAAAATATGCATCCCCTATTGTTAACCACCGAAGGATTTGCACAAAACTATCCATCATCTCGTGCCTTTGTTGCATGAGGGATTCCTCAATCAACAGTTTGAAATAATCTCTTGTCCCGTCATCTTAATTTTCTCCTTCCATGAGAGGTCTCTTGGGCATGCAATAGCTTTTGTCCTAAAGAGAAACAAGCTTTAGACCCAACTCTTTGTACTCCGACCTCATTGGGGACACGCATTAAGATGACAAGGAGCACACCACTCTAATACAACTGATCCAGATTTTATGAGCAGAACAAAATGACTATATATTATTAACAGGTGCTTAACACAAAATAATAGAGATACAATAAAACTAGTTTTCTATTCAATAATTAAATAAGCTAAAACTGTAAAATGCAACAGAAACAAGCTTGCTGGAATGGTGGTGACTTATCTCTAAGAAGACATGTGACGACTGCACTCATTCACCATAAGATTATTACAATGAGGATATGAAGGAATTTTTACAATAAATCGAAATCCCAAAAACCCTATACATCCAAAAACCTAACCCTGGGAGATGAAGCGCCAAAAGTCATGTGGGCCCCATCTGGGTAAGTTAGTACATCAACTTCCTGGGGTCGTAACTTTTGCATATGATCTGCGTTTTAGGCGTATGATATCCAATTGGAAAGGTATCATCGAGGAGATTCATTTTGGGGGACCAATCATGCCTTCGACTATAATTAAGAATCTTGATCCCGAAAACCTTCATTTAGGCCCTCAAAATGGCCCCGAAAGATAAAATTGCTAGAAGTAGAAAATTGCCAAAATTGCCATAAAACTGTTTTGAGCCAGTTGGAAAAGGTGGGTGGCCACCAATATCCATATGCATCATCCATTGAACCATTTAATAATAACAATACCCAAAATAAGGGAACCCCTTCTCTTACTAGTGTCCCGATTTTTAACATAACATGATCATAGTCGCCTAAGGTTAGGGTTAGGGTTTTTGCATGCCTCAACCCTTAATTAGTGCTAGGGTTTTGGCCCCTCTAGAATATTAAATTACATGCATGAATATCGCCACATGTGTGACTAATGGGCACTAATGTGGCATCTACTTGGTACCATTATGGTCAATAGAGATACACTTACAAAAGGCATAACTTATGCATATGAACTATGAATGAGGAAATTTTTAGTCATGGGAAAGATTTTAGTGTGTAGAATAGTTTTTATGGGATAGAAGCTAAGATCCCAAAAATTTGGCACTAAAAGGTGTCATTCGATGCCTCAAATCAGCTCTCGAAGTTTCAGACCCCAAATCACCAAATTGAGACCCACCCCTAAAATGGGCCTTGCAAGCCACTTCTTCCGATTTTTCTACCCAAAAAGTACCAAAGTAGATTAAAAACTATATAATGATACATTATTAATCAATAACATTTCCTCTCCCTTTATCAATGTTTAATCCTCAAAGAAACCCTAGAAGAGAGTCATCTTGGTTGTGTATTTTTTTTTCTTTGAATATTTGTGAGGCTTGTTTGTAGAGGAAGTGTGTGATTTGTGATTTCTTTTAGCATATGATATAGGATTCCTAACCCATAGAAATTGTAGTTCTTCCCTTACCATTTGAATGCCATAAAGTTTTCTTGGAGGTTTGTGGCATATGTGCCCAATTGCATCAAGCACTGTTCTCTTAATACCATGTTCATCCCATTGAGGGGTAGCTTGTAACATCTAGTTTGTAGTTCCAATAATTGTATATGTACATGAATTTTATAACGCCTTCCTATTCCTTTGAATTGTTTACCATTATCCATTTTAACAATGATATCTTTCAATGGGTATACAAAAAGGTTTATTTGTTTTACAAGATTAATATCAATGAAATTGTGTGTACTTCTAGTGTCTACTAAAACTGTGAGATTTTTTTTCTTTATGCTTCACTTAAGTTTAAGGGTCCCTCATTCCATTCTTCCTATAATTTCCACAATCGATATATTAGGATTTTTTTCGCTAATGTTTTAGCTATTACCATTGTTCCTTAGATGAGGTGGAGTATATATTGTTATAGATAGTTTTGCTTCATCCTTTTGGTTCATTATGGACCCTTGATTCTTCTTCCTCAAAATAATTAGGGGATTTTTTAGGTAAAAAATGAGCCTCAAAACAAAAAATGTACTATCAAAATAAACTTTAAATGAACCAATAGGATTCAACGTTATGATGTCAACCACAAGGGTAAATATTTTTGGACGGAAACAAAGAAAACTACTTTTTTATTTTGTTTTTTTGACTTATCTCCTTTTAGGTTTACTCAAATCTCAAATGTAGGTATTCATTTGATGCATAATTAAAATCCACATCCAATGAGTACCCACTATGCTTGTTTTTTATAGACCCACCATGAGAAAAAATGGAAATACATGAAAAGAAAAAAAAAATTCCATGTATTTCCATCTTATCTCAATGCAGGTTTATCAAAAGCATGCAAAATGTGTACTCGTTGGATATGGAAGTTAATTTCACATCCAATGACAACCTACACTTGATATTTGAGTAAACATATAAGGAGATAAGTCGAAATATGATTTAAAAAAATGGTCTTCTTTCTTTGCCTTTCAAAATTCATAATTATTAATTTATTACTTTAACTATTATTTTATTATTTTCGTTAGGAGGCCCATTTTAGACCTCAAATTTCCCCTAATATTTCGCTAATTCGTGTGGTTTTTTCCAATGATATATTCGACGAGTTTTCATCATTATTAGAACCCAACATATCTTCTTTAGTGAAAAGATTTGCTTCCTTCTCATTTATAATTTTGCAATGATATATATGATGTGGAGCCAAATTCTTACCACATCCATGACAATTATTTTCCTTCTTCATTAGAGTCACTAATGGAGGTGTCTAGTTCTCTTTCAACTTCATATTTGTGTTATTTTTTATTGTTGCATCCATGCTTTGATGACATCTGTCTCCACAATATCTACATTTTCCCTCCCTTCTTCATTAGGTCCAAATTATATTTCTATTCTCTTAGATGTGGTGATGATATTTCAAATTTTTAGTATTTGTGGTTTGAGGTAACTTCCATATTGAATAAACCTTGTCAATTTTTTCAAAAGATCTTTCCAGTTTACCATTTGTAGTTTTTTCCTTATGCTTGGTGATTTCCATGGATGCAATATTATGCATTTTTAATCCATTTTGCATGTGTGGCTTTAGTTTGCTCACATATGATTAGTTTCTCTTTTGATAACACGAGTACTCATGTAGCAAGTTCTTCTTATTTATGCATGAATTTCTCCACATTACCTTTTTGTTAAAGTCTGGCGGGTTTTCATAAATCATTCTTGAATATACCCCGGTCATATGAATAAGTTGACTTCTTCTATAACGTGTACAAATTATACATGTTTCCCTCAATATGCATGGAGGTGTGTTTGATTCTTTCATTGACATTTGTTATATTATGTATGTCAAAGTATTCTTGTACTTTGTTAAGCTAGACCACACTTTTCTTTTAATTCCCATTAAACTTTGATAACTCTAGTTTTACCTTTATTAGGTACCTGTGAATTGGAAGACTTGTGTAGGAGAGTGGTAAGTTCATGACCTCTTGTGGATTACCACTTGTGGACATGCTTGGTTGTGGATTATTTGTATTTGGTGAAATTAGTTGCAGATTAACTATATCTAGAGACTTAATGTTGAGCAAAAACCCTTTGAGAAGTGCCTTTAGCTCCATTATTTCTTTGGTGTGTTCTTTCGTGTCTTCCTTTAGTGCTTCCTTGATTATTTTGGTTGGCTACTTTACTTTGTTTGTTAATTATTTAATTCCCTACATTAGACTATTGTGTTTCTGATCAAACTTCTCCTTGATTTTTCCTTAATCGTTGACAACTTGGTTCTATTGAGCATCTACCTATTTGTATTGTTTCTCATGCTTATCCAATCTAGAATTAATCTTAGTGTATCCTAACAATTTCATAGTTATTGGAGGAGAACTCTTGTGATCAACTTTGATTTACTTAAGTCATTGTTATATGATCTCTTAATTTCATGGAAATTTTTAGAACTACATGGATCAGATCTTAATTTGCTAGTACAATTGACTATTATATTTGTTCTATAATATAGTATAGTGGAAGATATATTTGTTGTATAGGATAGTATAGTGGAAGATACACAGATTGTATTATTGTGACAATGGAAGAGTAAAAATCGGTAGATTGTATTATTGTGACAATGGAAGGGTAAAAATGGGTGGCACCTATATAGAAGTGTAAGTATGTTGCACTCATAGTTGTACATATGAGTCACATCATATGACAATGAAATGGGTATATTGTGGCAATTGTATGTATAAAATACAATGTGCCAACGGAAGGCTTTGATATTAAATGGTGCATTTATGTTTTAATATATTGAGTTTAAAAAAAAACAAGAATAACTAAAATATAAAATGATGAATAATATATTGAAATTATTAATTTTACTTAAAAAAATAAAAATAAAGTGATATATAATATATCGAAATTATGTTAAATTGAATTTATGTGTTGTGCACTACAAAAACATAACTAGAATTGGAATGATGTGGCGTACACCACAAAAACCTAACTACTAATACTTCTGAAATGCTCAGAAATAAACCAATCGATTGCTTGGGTTTTAAGTTATCCTCTTGGATACTGCAATTCCATGGTCGAATCCTACACATGCATATGTTGCATCCTTTCTTTATGTAATGTTTTGGAGTAGGGAATATCTTATGTGGCAAGCGTTATACACCATCTCATGGCCTTTGAACCTAGACATTTGAAAATTTCAATTCTTTCAAATAAAGGGCACACTAGTTTAAATTTTGAATTTTGAAATTTCAATTACAAAGTGATGGCACGGTGGTGGTTGTTGGACATTTATGAGAGGTCTTACCATGTGATTGCGGCCATTAATCCAATGTACCCTAGATCACCATAGAAACTGGATGAATATCTCGCCGAATAACTTAAAGCCCAAGCAATCGATTGGTTTATCTTTTATCATTTCAGAAGTACTGTAATCAATTGGTTTATTTCTAATCGTTTCATAAGTATTGTAATCGATTGGTTTATTTCTAAGGATTTCAAAAGTATTGTTTGTTTCTGTAATCTTCAACTATTATAGAAAGTGGGCATACATTGTTTATTCGAGATTCCAGCAACACTGTATATGACCTTCACGATATCTCTTAAATGCTCACAAATAAACCAATCGATTGCTTGGGTTTTAAGTTATCCTCCTAGATAGTGCAATTCCATGGTCGAATCTTTCACATGTATATGTTACATCCTTTATTTATGTGATGTTTCAAATCAGGGCATATCTTATGTGGAAATCGCTATACACCGTCTCATGGCCTTTGAACCCAGATATTTCAAAATTTCAATTCTTTCAAATAAAGGGGGCACTAGTTTAAATTTTGAATTTTGAAATTTCAATTACAGAACAATGGCATGGTGGTGGTTGTTTGAAATCTATGAGAGGTATTAACATGTGATTGTGGCCATTAATCCAATGTATCTTAACTAGCTGGAGCAACTGGCGAGATATATCGTTGGATAACTTAAAACCCAAGCAATCGATTGGTTTATTTATGAGCATTACAGAAACAAACAATACTTCTAAAATGCTCAGAAATAAACCAATCGATTACAATACTTCTGTAACATTAAAAAATAAACCAATTGATTACAATACTTCTGAAATGCTCAGAAATAAACTAATCGATTGCTTGGTTTTTAAGTTATCCTCCTGGATACTGCAATTCCATGGTCGACTCCTGCACATGCATATGTGACAGCCTTTCTTTATGTGATGTTTCAGAGCAGGGCATATCTTATGTGGAAATTTCTATACACCATCTCATGGCCTTTGAACCCAGACATTTCAAAATTTCAATTCTTTCAAATAAACGGCGCACTAGTTTAAATTTTGAATTTTGAAATTTCAATTATAGAATGATGGCATGGTGGTAGTTGTTGGACATTTATGAGAGGTATTATCATGTGATTGCGGCCATTAATCCAATGTAGCCTAACTTGTTGGATCAACTGGCAGGATATTTGGTCGTTGGCATCATATGTTGATGGATGGAGATGCATGCATGACATGCACTGACAGTTTCTGCACTATTGGACCATGTAGTGGCCCAGTAATGATTCAGGTGCTGCATAGTGTATAGCACTTGCTGTGATCTGATGGTTGTGAGTAATCCATGTGCAGGTAAGGACAATGTTGGAAGACCAAGTGCGCACTCTGCAAGAAGTTGTGCATGATGTAAGTACTGGGTGCTTGTTCTTAATTTATGGTGAAATACATTTCACTGAAAATTTATTATTTGAATTTCTATGTGAATAGATGACAACCAATTACTTAATTTGATTTTTAAATAAAATTTTATTTTATATATATATATATATATATATATATAATTAACTAGTAATTAATTTATTGTATTTTGCAGCGTTATGAAAAAAATGCAAGACCTACCCAACTCTTAAATGGAAGAATTGTTCAGCTATATGATCATGATTCTCTATACACTCAAACATAATGAATGATCTGTATGTTTGAGTTTGATAAATGTTGTAGTCTTGATCATTATGCTTTGATATATTTTCCACTATGTTTTTTAGCTTATGCCTTGAATTCTTTGAATTTTTCAAATGTTTCAGACTTGTGTCTGAGAAAATAGATCCATATTTTTCTGCTAAAATCATCAATAAACGTTAGAAAGTAAAAGCTACCACCTATTGACTATGTTTGCATTGTTCCACATAGGTGAGTGTGAACAAGTTCAAGATGTTGTTTGGCTTGATTGGAAGACTGTGAGAAGCTAGTTCTCTTATGTTTTCCAAGTATGCAAGACTCACATGGGGGAATTTGCTCTTTAAAGATACGTAGACCTTTGACCATGGAGTTTTTATGAAGAATACATAGACTCTGAAATGGTAGATGTACAAATCTTGTATGCCAAACCATTGTTTAATTCAGGGTGGATGCAACCTGTGCATATGGTTGACTCAGATTTGCAGTTCTGAGGGTAAGGGGAAACATCCTATTTGGAGTCATAAGGATTTCAGAAATTAATTTTCTGTTGGGTTTTTTATCATAAATTTTGCAAGATGCTCCCTCAAAAAGTACCTTATAGCCATGTTCAATGAGTTTTCCTACACTTAACAAGTTATGTTTCATATCTGGTACATGATAGACATTGTTTATGTCTTTCTTTACATTTTGTTTAGTAAGAATATGAACAGTTCCTTTTCCTTGAACTTTGACTAAATAATCATTTCCAAGTGTAATATTAGATGAGATTGAAGAATCAATGCATGAAAGTAATTCTTTGTTACCTATCATATGATTTTTGCATACACTGTCCAACAACCACAGATCTTTAGGTTGTTGTTTAGTTTTGTGGCACGAAAGAAGCATACCTCCTGAGTTTTCTCCCGTGTGATTTGACACATGTGCTCTACCTGAGCGTTGATCTGCTTGCTTCTTCCTGCATTCAGATTCATAGTGCCCATACTTTCTGCAGTAATAGAATTGTATGCTTGTTTTGTCATTTGATCTTCTCCCTCTGCCTCTTTGAGGCTAGAAATTTTGATGTTGATTTTGTTGTTGATGTCTTTGACCTTGGAAATTCTGATTTGGATATTTTTGTCTATTACCTCCACTAGAGTGAGGGTTACTTTGATTTCTCCCTCTTCCATGGTGACCTCTAATTCTTCCTCTGCCTCTCCCTCTGCTGAAGGAAAATTGAGTTTTGAAAGAATTGGAGATTGACTCATCTGTGAGATGCAGTCTGGTCTCATGTGTCACCAGAGAATCAATTAATTCATCTATTGTAAATCTTGATAGATCCCTGGATTCAAGGATAGTTGTTACAACCATTTCAAATTTCTTTGGTAAAATTCTGAGAATTTCTCAACAATTCGTTGATCAGTGATGGTTTCACCAATCAGTCTGATCTGGTTCATGATGCCCATGACTCTGGTCATGAACTGATCCACATTTTCGGACTCTGTCATCCTTAGAGTCTAGAATTGTGTCCACAAGGTCTGCAGTTTAACTGTTTTGACCCTGTCATTTCCTTGGTATGAATATTTAAGGATGTCCTAGGCCTGTTTTGAAGTACTAACGCCTGTGATTTTTTAAAAAATTGAGTCATCCACAGAACTTTGAATCCAGAATTTAGCTTTATTTTCTTTATTTATTTGCGTTGCCTGTGCAATTCATTGCGGATTGGTCATAGCAGAAAGGGCTGTTGGATCTGGTTCCACATATATAAGATCCACTGGTTCCCAGCACTCTTGTGCTTGCAAGAACGATCTCATCCGAAGAGACCAAAACTCATAATTATTTCCAAGAAGAATCGGACCCTGAGTTTGTCCTAAACTGCTAGACGACGCCATAAAAAAAATCGCAGAAAAAATAGAGGGAAATTTTTGTATTTTACCTCCGATCGCCGAAACGTCGATTTGTTGATGGCCGAAAAGAGCTTATCAGCCTTAAGTTTGGCCTTAGTCACCATGCAATGTGACCATGCACCTTGATATTAAAGCACTATGGGATTTTTCCATTATTTTGCCTTTCAATTTGCCAAGACGCGAAATTTGTCTTTGGGCTATTCAACAGTCCATATATTGCTTTGATCTCACGGTCCAGATCTTATCAGGATATCGCGAATTGGGACTTCATGAACCCTGACGACGAGTTCTATATCGCGAATTGGGACTTCATGAACCCTGACGACGAGTTCTTCTAACTCCTCAATTTCCCGATCTCCGATTTACCAACAACGCTTTCATTTCGAGACTTTCTAATTCCTTTGATCTCCGCCACGCATCCTCCTATACTGGACGGTCCTGATTTCTCCTCAATACGGACAACTCCGATCGTTTACGGGGTTTTTACAATAAGGAAAACCGATCCCTCGTTTTGACAAGATGACATCAGCTGGGCCCCAAAACGGATCTTTCCTCCTTTCGGGATTTTGGACTTCGCAGTTTCAAAATGCTTGTGTTTCTTGTCCTCAGGATTTGTGAAATGTTGAATCCCGGTATGTCGATGGCCCTTTCCTTTTTGGGACTTTTCTCGAGTCCTCGTATTTACGCCACGCGTCCCCACAAGATGGACGGTCCTGATCCAACCTTGGGATATTGCAACTTGCGGTGATCCATTGACACAACTTCTCTGTAAACTTGAAACCCCAGATTCCAAAACGTTGACGGTTTCCTCGATGTCTGCCACATGTCCGATCAAATGGACAGCTGAGATCTGATCGCTATTTCGAGAATCGTGATTTCGTGAGTTTCGAACTTGTGTTGCGACGGTCTTTCAAAACCGTGAACTCCGAAATGTCGATTTGATGGCACTTGGATCTGCTGCCACCTGTCCTTTGAGATGGACGGCTCACAAGTCCTCTCGGGATTTCGCGATATCGCGTATCGGAGTTTTTGGAGTGCAATCGCCTTTGCGCGTCCAACTCCCGATTACTAATTTTGCGATGGGACAAGATCGACGAGTCATGATCTTTCGGTGAGATCGGAAGAGCGTCGTGTAGGGAAAGAGTGTATCGGAGTTTTTGGAGTGCAATCGCCTTTGCGCGTCCAACTCCCGATTACTAATTTTGCGATGGGACAAGATCGACGAGTCATGATCTTTCGCGATCCAATGATCTAGAATGACTCGAAATTTCACGATTTGTGAATTCTCACAACAGTCTTCTGACCTTTACACCTTGTGAGTCAGGGAAGTGCCGCGATCTCACCACGTGTCTCTTCATGGATGGTCCAGATGATGTCGAGACTTCACAGGTCAAAAATTCCTTGGCGCTGCAGAGGATTAAACCTCATTCACTTTCTTGCGGATCCAATGGTTGTCGAGCCTCTACGCAAGATCT
>CBVK0100300406.1:0-13136 GCA_900067695.1 Picea abies
TTGATTAACATTACAGTATTGCTCTTTACCTGTCTCTGTAGCTGAGACAGTTGGTGTGTTAATTTCCTGTCCACTTGGTTGCTCTCACATTTCACCCTCCTGAGCTACATGCTCTTCAATTTTGAGAAGATAATATATAAGTATAAGTCAGGAAATAAATATCTACAATCACAGTAAATATTTCTAATTCTAAAGAATACATATCGGAATGGGTACTCTGCTCTACACTATCATTGGACATGTGGACTTTTGTATGACGCGGTGTTTGTTGAATACCGCTTGATTCACTACTGCGGTAGCACTGTTGCTTGAAAACAAACATAAATACTTAGTTAAGGGTGATATAATAAAATATGAAAATACTTTACAAGCATGCTACTGTGGTTTCCTTATTCATTTGATTTACCTGCGTGGCTGGGGAGAGAGGAGTCTGGCCCAAGATTTTTCTATATTCAATGACACTTTTAAAACCATGCTTGTAACCAAGCTTCAAGTCCTCCTTAGTGGCAGCAGTGTCAAACATATTTAACTACAATGCATAACACCATTAAAAATACCAATAAAAAAAACATATATTTGTTCACTACTATTAAATAAATATTAACCACAGTTAATCATTTAAATCTTACTATTCGGGCTTTGAGTTTTTCATAGCCACCCTGACCTAGTTTATCCTGGCCGTGTTTTTCCACTTTGGCCTTTGTTGCTTTGGATGTGTCTGGTAGCCTACATATGGAATTTTTGAAAAAAAATAGATATCAGAATTGTTACTTAAAACAAGAAAGAAAAACATAAATGCTCATATTTCACTGATAATATGGAATGTGTTGTACCTTGCTTGACCAGCTAGTGGTTGTCGTCCTTTTTTTTTAAACAAGTTCTCCTTTGCATCCTCTATTAGCGTCTTCCACTCTTTCTCAGAAACCATGGGAGGGCGCTCGTGCTTTAGGTCTATTTGCAATTTATCCCTAAATTGGGCCCTGGTGTATTTTAAATTCTCACCGGCTAACTTTGTAACCACTTTCTTGTTGAAAGTGTTGTCGAACAAGTTCACCATGTGATCTATTAAATCATCTTTCTTTTTTCTATCTTGGTCATTCCACCGTGTGCGAATGGTGGGGCCAAACAGCGCCAATGCTTTGTCATGTAAGTTTATATAGAAAACATTGTTTCTTACAGCAACATGTTATCCATTAATCAATTAATAATCTCAAGAAATGTCCATTTCAATTTCATTAAAAATGAATCAATTAATGGGACAATTACCTGAAATCTTTTGAATCTTTATCGGAACACATGCATCATCCACCAGAAAGGTGACATCTGGTGATCTGGTGCTTTTAATTCATTCTGCTCCATGCAGAATAGTATCATGTGCACCTACACTATGTTCCTCTCTGAAGTCATCATGTGGAGTCCCAGGCTCCAGCTCATCATGCTCTGGCATGTCATGCCGGTCAAAATCACCTCGCTCATCAATGGATTCAAGGGGAACCTCGGGAGGCTCAAAAAGACTCACTTGCACTTTGCTATGTCAACCTTTTTTTTTGCATTGGACCCTCACTGCTACCTATAGCAGTTGCAGGATCTACAGGTTCCCCATGCATGGGGTTTAAAAACTCCTACAAACAGAAAACTTTTCTTTATCAGATCATATACAAAATATAAAACTAAAAGACGGATAAGAAATTGTCATAGCTAATAAAAATATGTAAAGATGACACTTAGCCCATAATTAGTTATTGTAGTTTGTAGCTCTACAATTCTTGAACTGTCCTCTTGTGTTAGGGGTCTTTTGCTCATCAAACCTAGATATTCCATGTTAGCCTTCTTCAAGGCCTTCGTTACAGTTGTCATTGGGTTTGTCGAATAATATATTTTGTCCTCATCAATATCCTCTGTGGGAGCCTGGATCGATGTTTACACAATAAATCAATCAACAAAAGTTATGAAATTCACCTCTAACATTAAAAAAAATGAAATATTGCACTAATATCATAAAAACAATAACAAAATTTCAGAAATTTAGTTGTTGTAGTCATAATTTGTTACTGTATTTAACATTTATTTGGTGAGGCACTGCAGGTGTCTTTCCACGGTCACCCTGGAGAGATGTAACGGGTGAAACTCGGATGTGTTCACCCTAGATAGAAATTGACACAATAAATCAATCAAACAAAGTTATGAAATTCACCTGTAACATTTAAAAAATGAAATATTGGAGTAATATCAGAAGAAAAAAAAAATGAAATTTCAAAAATTTAGTTGTTGTGGTCATAAGTTGTTACTGTATTTAACATTTACCTGGTGAGGCACTGCAGGTTCCTTTCCACGATCACCCTGGAGAGATGTAACGGGTGAAACTTGGACATGTTCACCCTAGACAGAAGTTGACACAATAAATCAATCAACAAAAGTTATGAAATTCACCTGTAACATTTAAAAAATGAAATATTGGAGTAATATCAGAAAAAACATAATGAAATTTCAGAAATTTAGTTGTTGTAGTCATAAGTTGTTACTGTATTTAACATTTACCTAGTGAGGCACTGCATGTGCCTTGCCACAATCACCCTAGAGAGATGTATTGAGTGATTTTCTACCACGGCCACCCTAGACAAATGTTGACACAATAAATCAATCAATAAAAGTTAGGAAATTCACCTATAACATTAAGAAAATGAAATATTGCAGTAATAACAGAAAAAAATAAATAATGAAATTTAGTTGTTGTAGTCATAATTTTTTACTGTATTTAACATTTACCTGGTGAGGCACTGCGAGTGCCTTGCCACGGTCACCCTGGAAAGATGTATCAGGTGATTTTCTACCATGGTCAGTACCCTGAACAGATGTTGACACAATAAATCAATCAATAAAAGTTAGGAAATTCACCTGTAACATTAAGAAAATGAAATATGTAACATTAAGAAAATGAAATATTGCAGTAATAACAGAAAAAAAAAATAATGAAATTTATGAAATTTAGTTGCTGTAGTCATAATTTTTTATTGTATTTAACATTTACCTGGTGAGGCACTGTGGGTGCCTTTCCACAGTCACCCTCTCCATCTATTTGATTTAAGTTGTAATCGATCAACAACTCTTCACCTGGAACTATTGTTTTTGTTGCACATACAAATATACAATTTCCTTCGCGTGCCTCAAATATGAAATTCGGTTTCTTAGTTGTTGCCACTGGTCGTGTACTATTTATAAAGCCCGCAATGTTTCCAATATCTTTTGGCCTTCCATCAATATACATAGTTGCCCCTTTATTTTGATTGTTATCTAGTAGTTGTATATAATTTGTGGCAACTCTGTATCTCTGCATACTTTGTGTATATCGGACCAACATCAACCAATGATTGTATTTGTATAATGGTCCGACATACTCCATCAATTTAGTTACAGTTCCATAGCCGACCTTTATGCCATCTATGGAAAATAACCCCAATCCATGTAAGGATGAAGGAGCAATGTGATACATCCTCCCACCGATGAAGAAATCTGTGTCCACTTCAGGTAGCTCCTTAGGTGCCCATCGTTGCACTAGATGTTTATACCTCAAGGGAAACTCAATGTCACCTATGCTCTCAACATCATAATTACACGACCCTCCATTGGCAGTAAAAAATTGCATGCAGGTACGAAATCTTTTCCTTACCTTTTCCAACCTAGTTGATCTAGAACCGGTAGATCTAGTACAACACGTCTCACTTTCAACCTCTCTTTCTATAACTTGATCATCACTCGAGGAAGATAGGTCCGACAGATGCCTATTTGGTGGTACCTACACTCGTTAAAACAAGAAGATAAGTTATCGTGCCAATATACGTTTTTGGTACCAACACAGTTGCATATAGTTGCATTTAGTTGCATAAAGTTGAAATTGCCACACCGATCCGTCATATAGTTGCATAAAGTTGAAATTGCTACACCTAGTTGCATATAGTTGCAATATAGTTGCATATAGTCGCATAAGTTGCAATAAAGTTGCATAAAGTTGCATAAGTTGCAATATAGTTGCATAAGTTGCATATAGTTGCATACAAAATTGTTACAATATAGTTGCATATAGTTGCATAAGTTGCGTAAAGTTGCATAAGTTGCAATATAGTTGGATAAGTTGCATAGTTGCATATTTGCATATAGTTGCATACGAAATTGTTGCAATATAGTTGCATAAGTTGCAATAAAGTTGCGTAAAGTTGCAATATAGTTGCATAAGTTGCATATTTGCATATAGTTGCATATGAAATTGTTGCAATATAGTTGCATATAATTGCAATATAGTTGCATATAGTTGCATAAGTTGCAATATAGTACCAACATAGTTGCATATAGTTGCATTTAGTTGCATAAAGTTGAAATTGCCACACCTATCTGTCATATAGTTGCACAGTTGCATAGTTGCATAAGTTGCATATAGTGGGAGAGAACCCCTGGATTGGTTGTGGGGATAAGTTTGGGCTTCCACTACATATGATACAACTCCTGAGAGAAATATTATACCTTAATCTCAACCAAGTTCTTAATATCTCATTGATTTCAATATGGGGACAAGAATGCAAGCATGCAGGGGAGATTACTTTTAGAGGCGAGGATGAAAATATTTGGGAATAATACATTGCAAAACTTAGAGCAATTCATGTTAGTATTAAAGATGAGGAGGATCGTTTGATCTAATCAAAAAATTCATCAAGTGATTACACTCCCAAGGCAGAATATAAGGTTTTATGTTTCAATGATCATATGGGGGTTCAAGTGTGGTGGTAGAAGAAAGTGTGAAGGTTTAAATGCCATTTAAAGACTCATATTTTCATGTGGTTGTTTCTTATTAATAAGGCACTTTCATGGGAAATCCTATAGAAAAGGATTACATATTGTCTTAGGAGGTGTCCTTTGTGCAAGGAAAATGAAGAGTCAAATTTACATCTTATCATGACATGTTCATATGATATTCATGTATGGGAGGAAGTGAAATGTTTAACTAGATTAAGAAATATTTGGAGTGATTCTTCAATTGAGGAGGGTTTAAGATCCTAGTGTGAAAATGAGAATGTAAAGAGGTTTAGAGCTTATCCTTTGTTATTATCTTAGGGTATATGGCTCACTAAGAATGTTGAATTTTTTGAAGAAAAATCCATCCCTCTGTGTTAATGTGTTACTCAATCATTAAACATATTAACTAGTTTCAATCAAGTGATAAAGGATAAACCTAATTAACAAATACCAAAGGAGAACATTGATAAATTTGGAGTTTGTGCATGCTTTGATAGTTTTTCAGCATATATTCAAAGAAAGGAATTATATTGCATATGGTTTTTCAAAGGTTGGGATACAGTTGGCTTGTGGTGAATGGATCATCAAAGAATAGGATATGGAAATGTTTCTAAATATACACATCTTCCTTTTTTTGAAAAATTCAATAGATGAACCATTGTTACTAGATCATGAGATTATAAGATGGTTGTGTTAACATATAGAGAAAAAAGTCGGTAATTTCATTCTATCATTGATAGTGAAAAAATGCATCTTGTATTGGACTTGGTAGACTAACTTCATCAAGCTTTGTGGCTTGGGAATTGTGGGACTTGTATCTACCATTTTCATATGAATTACATGAGGGATACTTTTTTAACTTAACCTTTTTGGTATTTACAATAAATAAAGGTTCCACTTCCCAAAAGGAACAATTTTCCTCTAAAATACATCAAAAAATAAAGACATTCATTGGATATATTTTAAGGGAGACTATACATCCTCAACCATCAATATCCTATATAGAATAATTATATTTGAAAGAGCTCCCTCCTAGATTTGTTGCCATTGATATCGATATATAATAGGATCAACTTACCTTCCTCTTAATCTCGTGACTCCTTGGCCCAAAAATTATCTCCTTCATTGTGCTCATGATAGACGTGGGAGTTGTATACTACTTCAAATTCTAACCTCATAATTACCTAGCCCTATTTTATGAATCTTAAAAATATGATATGTGAGCAATGTCCTTGACCATTCAACCAATCACAAACTACCTTGGAATATAAGAATGTCTAAAGTTGTTGTATCTCCAAATTTATGTCTACCTTCATCATTGTGGTCACACTGATTATGTCTACATAGTTATTAGATTTTACCCTGTACCTCTTTTTATTGAGATCGTGTGGTCATTATGGTGAATGAGATCACTAGCGATGTTTTGTGCATCACTTCCCCTGGAAGAACCATCACAAAGTCTATACATGAAGATATGATCAAATTCTGGAGGTAGAACTTGTCTAATGGTATCTCCAACTCTTATGGGTTTGCAAGCCATTAACAAGTATTTTATTTTGAACATTGTCTCGATAAGGGATGGTCATTTTCCTTTGAATATTTCTTCATTCTATGAGATCCAAAGGCCCCACATAACATGTAAAGGTAGAGCAACCAAGTCTCGTGGACTTCCATGAGATTTTAAACTAGTTGTTCCAAGCTTCTATCATTGTGTTCCTAGCCCAAATTTGGTATCTTCCTTGTTATCCTAAAGCATGGGGAGTCTGTTGTGAAGGGAAATCCATGCAAAAATTTTGGCCTTCGACAGTGTCCAAATCCTCTAGAGACCACTCCACCACCATGGATTCCTTGCCTCCACATTCTACAATGAGAGGGTCTTATAACCCATTTTCACACTATACATGCATTCTTATTGATTTTTTGTCCATACAAGATAGTATTCACTTTCATATAAGACAATGGAAATGTTATCCCTCTTTTTTGCAATTAGTTTCCAAATTCCTTTAGTCGTTAGGGATCTAGAAAAAATTTTATGTCTTTTAGGCCCCATCCTCTCTCTAAATTTGACCTTGTTATCAACTCTCATTTTACCAATAGAATATTATTAGAGTTCTCTTTCCATGACCATAGATAGTGAAAGCATAGGGATTCAAACTTCTTTAACATCAAGACAATGATAAACACTAGAGTGGCCCAATATACTGAGATTGATTCCAAAACGCCTTTTATAAGAATCACCCTTCTAGCATGAGAGATCCATTTGTTGTACCAGTGATCTACTCTTGTTTTCAGCCCGTCAAGGAGCCACAACCAGTGTTTGCATTGGTATTCATTTTCTTTTAGCATGAACTACATGTATATAAAACAACCATCATTTTGCACTACAATGAAAGGGAGGAACTTCAAGATCATTTCTCTCATGGCCTGTGAGACATGATAAAAGTATATGGATGACTTTTGAGCATTTATGTCCATTCCAATGGGGGAGGGAAAAAACTTTAGAATGCGATCTAGACACTTTGTGTTTTGAGTCATAGCAGTTCCAAACAAGAGTGTACAATCAACAAATAAGATATGAGACAAAGATTACATTAGCATAGATATTCACATATTTGTAGTTCCTAGATTGAATTTCATGGTGAATATGCTTTCTTAGGCCATTATAAACTATAATAAAAAGTGGAGAGGAGAGAAGGAAACCTAGCCAAAAGCCTCAGGAAGGAAGAAATAATACCTCCTCATTAATCTCTACATCCAAATATGTCCCATGTAGCTTTGAGATATTTCCCTCTATAAACACTAGGGCCTCGTTACGTGGGAAAATAGATTTATCCCAACCCATTGATAGGGATTTTACATTATTGCAAATTTTTCTACAGCTTTACCATAGCATGGTTTAGGTCATCAATTGTGTACGCTTCCTAGTTTTGAGTAATCATGGTTCTATACTCCTTGTAAGACAACTAATGAGGATTGAACTTAAAGGGCACCAATAGTTTTTTATCCTTTGTAGCTATCTCCAGTTTGATGGGGTGGTGGTATAATTTTAATTCCTTCAAAACTATGGATTTGTATGAGGGGAGGTTCATGACCAGATCCTTCTTTATGAGGAATTAGTTCAACCTTGTACTTATCTCCTGAGTGTCACCCCTGTTATTTGACCAAGTAGCCTATGGAACTAAAGGTTCAACATGTGACTATAAGTTGGGTATCTAATATCTTAAGGAAATAATTTGCTAGAGGATCGAGTCAAGAATGAGCACCAAGAATATTTTTTACTGATGAAATGTAAAATTTAGGTCCCCCTGAGAATTAGCATGGGGAGGTCTAATAGGCCCTAGACTACCAATTTATCCTAGAAGGGCATCCTATTGTGAGATGGGGTATACGCATTGAGGATGTCCAACTAAAATTTCAATTCCTCTGGAGAGAAATGAGTCAAGATACAGTGTGTCAAGCTTACCTTATCCCAAAAAATCATTAACTAACACTATTTGAGAACCCAATCCATCGAAGTTTCCTTCCACACTTTCAACCTGGAATACATTTTTTTAGGTGCTTTTGGGAATATTACTCTAAATACATAGTTTCTCATAATATTAGAATATTGGCTTTGTGTTTCTATATGATATTTTTAAGGGTGTGTTGTGTTGAGGCCACCCCTATAAGTCGTGGATGTTGTACAACGCCATTGGATAGTCTTGGAACAAGTTAGTTTGAAGATTGACTCCTTGTATCACAAGTTGGAAACCTTTGTGGACCAATCAGAAGCATGGTTGTATCCCAGGAAGAAGTCTAACAATAGAGTGGATTTTTTTAACTTCAACGATCTCCTCATCCACTAAGGCATGTTCAGAAGGTGTTTTTTTCCCACTAAGATTGAGCTCTTCCATGTTTCGTTTACCCTTTCAAGATCCTTCCAATGTTTCTACTCCCATATGTATTGGTAAGAATCACCGAAGTTTGTTTGGGAGATATATGGACATGAAATATTTGTTTCCCATGGGATTTGCAAAGGGTGCATTGATAGGGGATGTTTTTGTAGTCCAACATTTGCACAAAACTATGCTTTCCTACCTCTATAAGAATAATGTCAGGAAGTCAAGAGATAGGAGAAAGAGGTCATACCATTTCCTCTGACCGTGTGCCCTCCTCTGGTGCAAAACCGTGTGCCCTCCTCCTCTGCAAATCGTGTGCCCTAGCCTCTGCAAATCATGTGCCCTCCTCCTCTTAAAATCGTGTGCCCTAGCCTCTGCAAATCATGTGCCCTTCTCCTCTGCAAATCGTGTGCCCTCCTCCTTCTCCCGTCCTCCAAATCCTAACTATGCTCCAAATCCTCCTGCACGCGAGTGATAGAGGCCGGACTGTGGTGGTGGTGGTAGCTTACAGTCTGCGCGCGAGTGTATTTCGTTTTGAAATGTTTGTTTTTGGTTTATAATTTTCGTTTTTAATATATATTATATATATAATATATAATATATAATATACAACCCAACATTGATATACAACCCAAACATGAAGTCATGAGACCTACTTGGGTTGTGGATTTGAACCTAGGTTAGGAGTTGGCATTTTAGAGGTTATGGGTTAATGGGTTAGTGATTTGGAGTCTAGTAGGAGTTAGTGGGTTAGTTGTCAAGAATTAGTGTGTTAGGGGTTGCAAGTTAGTGGGTTAGTATTTTTAGCCTATATAATGGGTTTGTGTGTTCAACATTAGGGGTTATTTGTTTACAGGGTTAGTGATTACTAGGTTAGATGTTAGTCAATTAATTGTCATTAGGAGTTAGTAGGTTAGATGTTAGTCAATTAGTTCTCATTGGGGGTTAACGAACAAGTGAACATTAGTGGTTGGGTTTTAGGGGTTATGGATTGCTCTCTTGGTGGTTTAGGGATCATTAGGGGATATAAATTTAATTGGTTGGTGTGTTAGAGATATTAGTTAAATCTCAATTAATCATTTAATAGGTTAGTAAGGCAGAATTTATTGTGTTAGTGCTTAGTGGGTTAGGATTTAGTGTCTTAGTTGTTATCCAGTTAGTGGTTAGTGGGATAATTTCCATCCATGGTTAATGGGTTAGGGTTATGTGTTAGTGGGTTAGTATATTTAGGGTTAGTGAGTTAGGTATTAGGGGGTTAGTGCATTAGGGGATCAAGGATTAGTGGGTTATGGGTTACTGGATAATGTGTTGGGGATTAGAAGTCAAAGATTCACATGTTAGTGTGTTAGGGATTAGGAGTTAGTGGTTATGGGTATAATTAGGTTAATGGTTAGTGGGTTAGACATTAGAGTGTTTTTTTAGAACTAGAGGAATTTGTAATTTCCCTGGATAATTACCTAGGCGAGACACAAGTTCAAATCTAGCTAGCTTCCACTATAACCCCTAGATTAGTGCCAACAACTTGCAATCCAATGCCTAGAAATAAACTTATGACATAATAAGAGTCAAGAAGTTTGAAGACACACACGCAAGGGGGTCCCACTCTTGGGGGGCATCTACCCTTCTAGCCTTATCACAACAAGCCAAAATATCATTGTGGATTTGAACCTGGGTGAGGAGAGTGAGAGAAAAACATTGATATATTGGAGCAACTCCGCTAGGAAATTCTCCAAGCCCTTTTATCCAAATCATTTGCACACATACAAATGCTTTCAAAAGTTAAAACCATGTGGACCTACCTAAACAGTTGACAAAACAGGGAAATTTTGGGGCTCCAATAGAACATGGGCTACACAATTTTAAGCCATTTGGAAAGTTAATGGGAGCAACAATTTTGCTAAATCCAGATACCTACTCTTTATTAATTCATTTTTTATATGACTTTTCCATACCCTTCCATTTGACTAAATAGATTTTATATGTTTTGGCTCGATTGTTTGTGTCAACAACGTGCTTAATCCCTTCTCTTTTCTTCTTTGGTAATTGTTTTTGTCACATTATGTACTTTTGGGTGATAAGGATATAGATCTGCTATGTTGAATATGGGACAATTTCCTCGTGATTCAATTTATTATATAAGGTACCTTGAGGGTACATTTCTTTCCATTGATGAAGCATAACCAACTTTCCAACCTAAAATTCAATTACTCTTCTATGATGATCACCTTTAATATTATATGATTTATTTGTCTCCCACAATGTTTGTTTCACATATTGTTGCATATATTTAATGTGTTCCATAAAATTTTCTATACCTTTGTTAACATGTGTTCCGTTAGAGAGATCAAGTAAATCCATTAATTTTGGGATTTGTCCATAAATAATTTGAAAATGGGACATTTAGATATCTATTCAAAGCCTCCTTGGTATTTTTACTTGTGAAGGTGCATGGCTACTTTAAATGAATAGAAACACCACAAAATTGCAAATGATTGACGGGTTTAATTTTTATTTTGACTCCCTTAGCTAGTTCCACACATAACATTGCCATGCAATTTGAGATGCTTAGGCGTATTTTCTGATAAAACTTTGCAACTAAAACAAAATGAAATTTGAAAGTCCCAAGTTGCAGTTGTTTACATGTTGTGCAAGAATTTATTGTGTCATATTGATATTCGAAGTTCCATATCAAAATTATGATATGATATTGATCTTCTTGCACAAGCATAGTGTTCTTTAGAATTCAATTGATTGGATCAAATAATCCTTTCTCTTTTTAGTTGAGCTTAGAAAACAATTCAAGTCTTATTTCCAATAATATAGAAATATTTTTATTGGAATATTTAGAAAGATAAAGACGCAACATATCTCCCTTATGAAACAAGAGTTGGAAAGTATGAATTAATTGAAGTCCCTAGTTTCCTTTTGAAATTAACCTACACAATTTTTTAAGAAATGTTTCCTAACAATTGATGATGGACATAACTACATCATTGGTATGATTAGGCACAGACGCGCAGAGCTCCTCTTGGTTTCGAGAATAGTCATTCTCTACTAAACAGGGGAAACCACATGAAGGTGGAAGATCTAATTATGCCTCTCCCCCCCCTCACATCACTCTCAATTTCCCCATATTGCCTAATTTGAAATTATAAAGAACATGTATCATATACTATATTATACAATATAAAAACATATAAAGATCATATAAAAGATATAAACACATACCTCTTCTTTTCAACATGAATTAAATATTAGTCATCTTCTTCTTCATCCAGTTCAACATCTGTATCAGGATCTGGTTCAGAATCGATATTGGTCAAAGTATCATTCCTATCAAGATCATCATCAATGTCATTTTGGATACTATAGTTATCGAGATCGTCAATGAGATCGTCGTCTCCTACATTTGGATGATCAACCTCTTCAAATTCTTCGTCTAACACATCGACTACATGAGCCACCTGCTCCTGATATTCATAATCATGATCTTCTTCCTCGTTATTATCTTCATCCTCAGCTACATGATTGTACTTTACTGGTCTTCCTCTTGGATCATATCTAACAACGTATGACCAACCTACTTTACTAGGTACCTCTGAGTAAAATACTTGCTCACATTGACTTGGAAGAACATAAGGCTCTGTACCTGGTTCAAATGCCCTTGTATTAACCATGGTAAAGCCATTATCATGCTCAATAACAGTTCTTTCAGTATCACGTTCATGCATCTGTAGCCTGTACCATTTAACCTCAAACAAAACTATTTTAAAGGAATTAAAATCACACTCAATTATATCCTCCAAATGGCCATAGTACATATTCTCAGTTTCTTCCGTATTTCTATCACTTCTAGAGGAAATGTTGGTGACCTTAAACACTACAGTTATCCCACAATCTGAGGTTTTCATCTTATCATCCAACATTTTGATACAAAATTTACAACCATTACACCACATAGCCTTGTGATGTTTCAACTGCAACATGGGCAACAAGTAAAAAATAAATTGTGAATTAATAATCCTCATATAGAACTTACTAAATATATATTTCAATAATTAAACAAACCAAAATACATTGAAAAATTGGGAAAAAACTAGGAAAATGTGGGTAACGAATTTAACTTGCCTATTTATCTTTTAAACCAAAGGCTAAATCAACTTCCCTTGATGTAAGATCAGGATATTGATCTCGATGACGATGTGTTGTTTTAATCATCTTACTCACCCCTTCCCATGATAACCTACCGAAATATTCTTCAGTATATTCTATCCAATGCTCCATCCAATCAAGGTTGTTTGCAATGTATAAATGTAAAGCATCCCACTCTCAAGCAACTATATGATAGCATAACAATTTAATATCATTAATTAGTTATTGTTAATAAATGAATCATTTAATAGATGTGTAATATATTAAATCTATGTCAACATCTAATAATTACCTTTCACAGTCCTCATTTTACCTTTCCCC
>CBVK0100300407.1:0-13136 GCA_900067695.1 Picea abies
TAGTATAAATAGGAGTCGAGAGTATGAGAACCCTAGCTTGGAGATTATTGTAATAGATCTTTGCTCGACTGGAAGTTTCCCCCTCGAAGAGGCCCGTGAACATTGCTCTCAGAATCAAAGTGTTATTTTTGTTGTTATTCTTATATAATTTCAGTGTTATTGTGGTGATTATTCTAGTTATATTGTTTTTATTTTGCCATTTCTAGCATTTTATTTTTGTTCTGCATACTTTTTATATCTAGTATATTACAACTAGTACCAGAGCACTTTCCTTGGCAGAAATTGTGGGTAAATTTTTTTTCAGGGTAGAGACGTATTACGGCGTCTTTAAGCCACAAAGATCTGTCGTTACGCGCATAAACCCGTGGTTGAGGGATTCATACATGTAGGAAATACAAGTGGTTATTAAGAGCACATTTGTTGACCACCCTTGTAACTCCTATTGGTACCTGTTAGCAACATTTATTGTCTTTGGTATCGGGATACCCAGGTCTGCAGATTTCCCGAAGAGCGCCCATGCGCAGCGCATAAAGGAAGTCCTTTTCGGACTTAAAATCAAGCAAGCGGGCAGTTCATTCTTCAGCGAAAAGGTTTTGGCGACAAAGCAGATCAGCGATTGATGGGTAATTGCAAACTAGCCAAGTCGCATCAAGTTTAGCGCTAAAAGTTTTAAAGAAATCAACGGTCAGAGTCCCTCGGGAAGGCATTCGCGAAGTTACAAGGGCCATTGATCGCAAGCGGTTCAAGCACAGTGTTTTTCGCGAGCTCGGGGTTTGCAAGTTCAAAGGGCGGACCATATCCCGTTGGTTGTGCGATATTCCGATTACGAAGGAGTGTCTGGATGGAGGTCAACTGTTGCTGACTATCACGCCTCAGGACTTCGCGAAGGGAGAATGCCAAAGTCTGATATTTCAACTCGCGAGGTCCCGACTAGCGAGAGGCGCGAGCACCCAGGCCCACAAAGGTGCCGAGCAGATTAGAGCTGTCAGATCCAGAGGGACACGTGGTGCGCGATTAGGCTCTTCGCCTTCTCGCCCCTCGTAAAATTGAAACATGAGGACTAGCCTCCTCCCCGCTGCGAGACGCAAAGTGTCGAAGGCACCCAGGACTCGGGGCCCACCACAGCCTCGGATGAGTTTATAACCGTTGGATTTGAAGGGTGCATGGTATCATATCAAGATGTCTCAACATATCGCTTGTCACGATTTCAAGGACCAAGGAGCAGCCCCTACATACTCGCAAATGCCGAAAGACGCCATGAGAATATGCATAGGGTCACAGCCCGCGGTCACTGAAGAAAGAAAAGAGCTGCGCGAAAAGGGCCAAGGCGCCGAGTTTCAGAGAAGCCCATCACGACCCCCAGTTTCCCTCTGACCCGACCTCGAGCCTGGTCTTCGCTTGGAGTAAATGGAAGCAAGAAGGGGTGGTTGAGACTTGTCTTCATTCATTAATTGTGAAGTATGGAGGGTCTGGTAAGCGGTCCGCTCGAGAGGGTCCTGTGTACCCTTTCTTGCAAAAAATCCATGCCGAGTCCTCGACTAGCCAGAGGAGTTCTACACACGCTAAAACAACATTTACTGGCTCAACTACTCCTCCTGCAGGATCCATGCATAGTTAAGGTGGCGTCTGACAGAGAAATCCCATCCGAATTTGGCTGAAGGGACACAAAACCTTGGGCGACGAGCACGCCTTTGTTAGGCGAATTTTCCTGAGTATATAAACTGAGTCTTTGTATTTTGTAAAGGATCGATGGTTGAGCAGAGCTCCTGGTTGTAAAGTTTTAATGAAGCACTGTTATTCTGGCTATGTATGAGATTTGGAGACTTCTTGCCTTATGAATGCCAGTTTCTTTCATGTCTTTGTTTACACTGTGTTAGAGCAGCTCAGAATTGGAGGATCCAGTCGAGCTGTAGCTATTATAGGATGATGTTGTAATGGATCACTGTAATAGTTACGAAGCCTCTAATCAGTTTCTATGATTCCTTTAACGCTGAATGACTTGGAATTGGAGGATCCAGTCAAGTCCCCTTTTCAGTTTCTTGAATCCCTAAACTAGGAGGATCCTGCTTTCAGAGTTTTTCCCCTACAAACTGCTGCAAGCCTGATGCCCAAAGCTGTTTGTTCACTTTCTCCTAAGTCTTCCACCTGTTCATCTTTAAATCATCCCACTGGCTGAAGTTGGGATTCCAGACCTCCTTCGTTCTTTACGTACCAGACTCGGTCCCTGATTTAGAGTGATACCTCCTAGAGCCATTATCTCCATTTGATAACCATTTATAAAAAAATCGTGACATTAAACTGATGGGTGTCGGGCTCTACTCCTGCAAGCAATCCAGGAGTGACTTCTGACGCTAACATTTCTGGCACCGTTGCCGGGGATGAAGTTGAATATTTTCCTTAGGATTGAACGACAACGATTGGCTGATTCTGAAGGTGCATCAGATATCAGAACTATTGAGATTGCTACTGTGCACCTGGTGACTCCATTGTGACTACTCCACTGGAGAGAACCCGTTGTTTTAATTGTGGCTTTCAAAGGCAGGCATACGCAGTCTCATCCACAGCTGCCTCTAGCTATGCCTGAAGAAAATCCAGAGGCGGTGCTCAGAAAGGGAAAGGCCTATGAAGGAGAAACTTCCATCGCCGAACTAGGTAATCCGCTATCCCCTTCTGTAGAAACTTCATTTTCTTCTCCTCAGCTTCCCAGCAGACCGTTTTCTGAAGTTTCCCATTTTTTAAATTTTGGGAGTGTTCCTGTTGAGATTTCCTCTCCTGGTCTGGGACCAGAGGGACAAGACTTTGTCACTCCCCTCTCCCCTGAAGCTATACCTTGGCATAGACCCAGGGCCATAGAAGATTTCCCCACTCCTGCACAAGGAGGAGCACCTATTGACTTGAGCTCGGTAGCCTGTTCCTTGAATCACCTCTTGTTTCCCACCCCACTCTGAGATTTATTCCCGCTAGCCCCTTCACGAACTCCTTCTCCTCCAATTTCTCCTCCACATAACATCCCTATGGCTGGTGCTAATCCCCCTTTGAATAGAATGGACACCATAGTCACTGCCAGATACGCTCCCTTAGTTCTTCCCCATCCCATGAATCCTCTCCCTGCTGGAGATTACCTTAAATACATGCCGAAGTTCACTGGGGAAGGAGACATAACTGCTGAAGAGCACCTGGCTGCTTTCTACAATTATGCAGACAACCTCAACATTGAAAATGAAGATGTCTGGATGAGAGTCTTCATCCAGAGCCTGTATGGTGAAGTGAGGAAGTGGTTTAGAGGATTGGCCCCAGGATCTATTGCTGGGATTGAGGCTCTGGATAGTGCTTTCCTGAGGCAGTGGGGAGATAGGAAGGATTTCATGTATTACATGACTGAGTTTGGGTCTCTGAAAAAGATGGAAGGAGAGTCGGTCTCTAACTTCTCCAAAAGATTCAATAAAATGTATAATAATATTCCTGCAGAGATAAAGCCCTCAGAAGCCTCTGCCCAAATTTCCTATGCTGGTGCATTTGACCCTGATTTCTGCCTTTTGTTGAGAGAAAGAAGAGCCACCTCCTTAGCCCAAATGCAAGATGAGGCCATAGAAGTGGAATCCAATGTATTAGCAGCTGACAGACTGAGGAACAAGGTCGGTGTAGACAAAAGAAAAGGAAGGTCAGAAGCCTCAACTTCTGGATCATTGGCGCCTCACCCTCAAGTGGATGAACTGACCAAGATGGTGAAGTATCTGTCTGCAGAGATGGAGAGGATGAGGATGGAAGGGAGGTAGGCATATAAAGGCCCTCATATCGCTGAAAACAAGGGAGGTTTCAGGAGGCCAAATAATTTTACTCCCCCGAATGTGCGAAAAGAGAAGGGAAGAGACAGAGAAGACCAGAAGATTAAGGCCCCTTTTCAAAACAATTTTGTGACCGAGGGGGGAGAAAGAGAATCAGAGGAGCTTGATCCTGAAATCCACTGTGTTGGGGACACTCCTCCTTTTCCTCATCTCACTCAATATGCATACGAGGAGTCTCTCATGGACAGCCAGCTGAATGAGCTAAGCAAGGGAGACAAGGCTAGTGGCGGCCGAGGCAGGTATAACCTAAGGTCTGATAAAAAGACAACAATGCATGATATTCCTGAGCAGTACATTAGAGCAGAGAGACCTGCTAATGAAGTAGAAAATGGTCACAGAGGTAGGAAATCTCAAGCCCCCTCTCCCATTGTCCATAATCATGTTCCTGAAATAAAAGAAATTCCAAAGCTTAGATCTTCTTTTAATTTTGAGCATGAGATTCAAAAGATCAGAATCCCTATGCCCCTCACTGAGCTGATTAAACATGATGAATTTAAAAAATGATTCTCTAATATTTTACAGTATGAAGCCTCATGCCTTCCCTCAGACTCCATAAACCTCCAAGACGAAAAGCCAGCAGTTGTCCTAGGTCCCATGGTGGAAGATAGATATGACTCATCCCCTCCTTTCTACACCTCCTTGAACATACATGACAAAGTGCTTCACAACTGCTTGATGGATTCAAGGGCCTCTCACAACCTCATGCCCAAAACTGTCATGGAAGAGTTGGGACTAGAAGTTACCAGAGCCTATCATGACCTCTATTCCTTTGACTCTAGGAGAGTTCAATGTCTTGGAGTTATTAAAGACCTAGTTGTAACCTTGTTTCAATTGCCTATGAAAAGTGTGGTCATGGATATTGTGGTAGCTAATGTCCCCCCCAAGTTCGGTATGTTGTTATCAAGATCTTGGATAAAAAGACTGGGGGGAACCTTGCAGATGGACCTCACATATGCTACTATCCCAGTGTTCGAAGGAGAACATAGAAGGCTATATAGAGAAGCCCAGTTGGTGTATATAATCAGTGATGAAGCTAACCCCACCAATCATCCCATCTTTTCCTTGGACACTGATTTAGGCTCTAGTTTACTGCAGCTCACCCATGCCCTAGAGCCACCTCTGAGACTCAGAAAGCAACCCACTATTTCCCCTGAAGTTCCTCTCTCCATCACCCCAATCTGGAAAATGTTTTTTGATGGAGCCTGTTCCCGAGAAGGCGCTGGAGTTGGAGTAGTTTTTGTGTCGCCTGCTCAGGAAACCATATCTCTGTCATACAAATTAGAATTTGAAGCTACCAATAATGTAGCAGAGTATGAGGCTCTTGTTCTGGGACTTAGAGCTACGAAGGAAATGGGAATTCAGGAAGTAGCAGTGTTCGGTGATGTAGAGTTGGTGGTTCAGCAGGTCAAGAACGCTTACCAAGCTAAGCATCCTCGACTCAGGAGTTACAGGAATGAGGTCTGGGACCTTGTTGATAGTTTCTTCTCAGAATTTAATATTTCTTTCATCCCAAGAGAGGAGAACACCTTGGCAGATTCCTTGGCCGCGTCGGCTAGCAATTTCAAAGTACCTCTACCACCAAAATCCAGATATGATGTAGAAGTAAAACACAGACCCTCCATACCTGACAACGTCAAATATTGGAAGGTATTCGAGGATGATCTAGAAATCAAGAAATTCTTGGAGGCTGTTGAGGAATTTTCAGAAATGCACATAGACCAAGATGTCGTCTTAGAGGAAAATCCCGATGGAGGTAATCTTCTGAACAAGATTGCAGGGCGTGACATTGTATAGCTGCCCAACAACCATATTCCCAGGGGACTCGTTCCTTTGGAAAGGCTCTTTGATAGTAACGATGTGTCGGTAAAAGGAAAGGTCTCGAAGGAGGACGTTGATACTATTCAGTGCAACATTGGAACCGAGAGTGAGCCCAAGTATGTCAAATTGTCAAAGGGTCTGACAGAGGAACATAGGTCTGAATACAGTGCACTTTTGAGGAAATTCAGTGATGTGTTTGCTTGGACCTACGAATACCTCAAAACCTACGACACCTCAGTCATAGAGCATAGAATTCCATTAAAAGAGGAGGCAAAGCCATTAAGGCAGAAGCTGAGACAGATCAATCCCATGTTGCTGCCTATCATGGAGAGAGAAGTGAAGAAGCTGGTTCAAGCTCGGATCATCGTACCACTAAGATATTCAGAATGGGTGGCCAACTTGGTGCCAGTAAGGAAAAAGAATGGAGAGATCTGTCTCTGTGTAGACTTCAGAAATTTGAACAGGAGCTCACGAAAGGATAACTACCCCTTACCAAAGATGGAACACATACTGCAGAGGGTAACGGGAGCTTCCAGGATGTCCATGATTGATGGTTTCTCTGGCTACAATCAGGTCTCTATTCTGCCTGAAGACAGGGAGAAGACAACATTCACCACTCCATGGGGCACATTCATGTATGGCAAGATGCCATTTGGACTTATGAATGCAGGGGCGACATTCCAGCGTGCCATGGACATAGATTTCATTGGGGAAAGGGATAAATTTGTGGTCGTTTATCTGGATGACATCACAGTATTTTCGAAATCTGATGAGGAACACCGTCGCCATCTCAGGAAGGTTTTCTTGAAATGCAGAAAGTTTGTCATTTCATTAAACCCCAAAAAATCTCTATTCACCATGAAGGAGGGAAAGTTACTAGGCCACATAGTATCAGCAGAAGGAGTCAGAATTGATCCCAGCAGAGTTGAGGCGATACAAGCCTTATCAATCCCAAGGTCTAGGAAAGAGGTCCAATATTTCCTCGGTAAGATTAATTTTCTAAGGAGGTTTGTGCCTAACTTTGCTGAGGAGGTAAAGCTGATAATAGCCATGCTAAAGAAAGAGAATGAAGTAAGGTGGACCCCTCAATCATGGCATTCCTTTGAACAAATCAAGAAGGCCCTGACTGAAGCTCCTGTGCTTATCAATCCTGACTACTCAAAGGACTTTCTTATTTTCTCCTTCGCCTCACCTGACACAGTGGTTGTTGTTCTATTACAGACAAATGACCACGGGTTAGAGCAGCCTATTGCCTATTTCAGCCGAGCCTTGAGAGATGCCGAAGTCAAGTATGATGCTATGGAGAAGCAGGCCTATGCCCTAGTAAAATCTCTCAAAGATTTTAGAACCTACATATTTCAGTCAAGGATCATTGCCTATGTCCCCTCGGCTGCTGTTAAAGATATTCTTATTCATCCTGACATAGATGGAAGAAGGAGTAAATGGATAGCCAAAATCCCAGAGTTCGACCTGGAAGTAAGGCCCACCAAATTGATCAAAGGGAAAGGTTTAGCCAAGTTGTTGGCTGAATCAAATTGCCAAGTTTTGGGGATAAGTTTCATCAATGAATGCTCAGGTATTCAGCAGGATCGACTATCTGACATAGGCCATCAAAAGGAGCCCCCATTGGCTCAATGTCCTTGGTATAAGGATGTCATATACTTTTTACAGGAGCTGCGGCCTCCAGACGGCCTGCAAAGAAGCAAAGAAAGAGCTCTAAAGCTCAAAGCAGTCAGATACTGCCTGATCGACCAGGTGTTATATTGGAAAGACCCGTTGGGGGTGATTTTAAAATGCATAAGCCCACCAGAGGTCGAGATGATCGTGGCCGAATTTCACAGTAGCCTATGTGGAGGGAACCACTTCTGGAGAGCCACAACCCACAAAGTCCTCAGGGCTGGATACTACTGGCCTACCATGTTCGCTGATGTCTGCAAGAGGGTCAGAGCCTGCATCAATTGTCAAAAATTTGCCGGAAAGCAGCATCTCAGGTCTCTGCCGTTAAAATCGATGGTGGTTTTAGGGCCTTTCCAGCAGTGGGGCCTAGATTTCATTGGAGAAATTCACCCTCCCTCCAGTGGGTAGCATAGGTGGATCCTGAATGCTACAGATTTCTTTACCAAGTGGATTGAAGCTATTCCCACCAGGAGTGCTTCCCACAAGGTAATCATCAGATTCTTGGAGGACCTCATCACAAGGTTTGGCTGTGCAAATAAGATTGTCACCGATAATGCAACCTCTTTCGGGTCTGAACCATTAGCCAGGTTCTGTGAGCAGTTCGGGATTAAGTTGATTCACTCCACCCCATATTATCCATAGGGCAATGGTTTAGCAGAGTCCTCCAAGAAAAGTTTAATAAGAATCATCAAAAGGCTGTTGGAAGACAACCAAAGGGCTTGGAACTCGAAGCTTAAATTCTCCCTATGGGCTGATCGGGTGACTACAAAGAGAGATACAGGCCTCTCCCCTTTCCAGTTAGTCTACGAAGATGAAGCTGTCTTCCCTTCTCAGCTAGCCATCCCTGTAGCGAAATTCCTCCAAAACCATCAGGAGGAGCTTGATGACATGATCAGAAGGATTCATCAGCTAGTAGAGGTCCAGCAGGCTAGGGAGCAGACGGTGGGTAGGATTCAGGACCATCAACAGAAGATCAAGCAAGTCTTCGATAAGAAGGCCAAGAAGGGGCAGTTCCAGGTAGGAGACCTGGTACTAAAATGGGATGCTCCTAAACAAGATAAGGGCAAACACAACAAGTTTGAAGCCCTGTGGATTGGGCCTTTCAGAATCTCCGAGGTTTCCTCAAACAACACATACAGGTTGCGGGGTTTGGAAGGTGAAGAAGTTTTCAGTGGCCCAGTAAATGGGCATTTCTTGAAAAAATGTTTTGTTTGAGTCTCAGATGACTCTTTGTTTGTAAATACTGTCCTTTGTTTTTAGCCCATTTTCATTTTTATTTTTGCGGCCTAATAAAGACTCCATAGCCCAACAAAAGGGCGACTGGAACTGCAAAAGGAGTTCTTAGAGCATCGCAGGGATGACTCTATCCCCCATGGAGCCTAATGTTAGCAACATTTCTTGTCTTTGGTATCGGGATACCCAGGTGTGCATATTGCCCGAAGAGAACCCATGCGCAACGCATAAAGGAAGTCCTTTTCGGACTTAAAATCAAGCGAGCGGACAGTTCATTCTTCAGCGAAAAGGTTTCGGCGACAGAGAAGATCAGTGATTGATGGTTAATTTCAAACTAGTCGATTTGCACCAAGTTTAGCGCTAAAAGTTTTAAAGAAATCAACGGTCTGAGTCCCTCGGGAAGGCATTCGTGAAGTTACGAGGGCCATTGATCGCAAGCGGTTCAAGCGCGGTGTTTTTCGCGAACTCGGGGTTCGCAAGTTCAAAGGGTGGACCATATCCCGTTGGTTGTGCGAGATTCCAAGTTACGAAGGAGTGTCCAGACAGAGGTCAACTGTCGCTGACTATCACGCCTCGAGACTTCGCGAAGGGAGAATTCCAAAGTCTGATATTTCAACTCACGAGGTCCCAAGTAGCGAGAGGCGCAAGCACCCGGGCCCACAAAGGTGCCGAGAAGATCAAAGCCGTTAGATCCAAAGGGACGCATGGTACGCGATTAGGCTCTCCGCCTTCTCGCCCCTCGTAACATTGAAACATGAGGACCAGCCTCCTCCCTGCTGTGAAACGCGAAGTGCTGAAGGCACCCAGGACTCGGGGCCCACCACAGCCTCGGATGAGTTTAGAACTGTCGGATTTGAAGGGCGCGTGGTATCAGATCAAGATGTCTCAGCATATCGCTTGTCGCAATTTCGAGGACCAAGGAGCAGCCCCTACATACTCGCGAATGCCAAAAAACGCCATGAGAATAGGCACAGGGTCACAACCCACTGTCACTGAAGAAAGAAAAGAGCTACATGAAAAGGGCCAAGGCGCCAAGTTTCAGAGAAGCCCGTCACGACCCCCAGTTGCCATCTGACCCGATCTCGAGCCTGGTCTTCGCTTGGAGTAAATGGAAGCAAGAAGGGGTGGTTGAGACTTCTCTTCATTCATTAATTGTGAAGTATGGAGGGTCTGGTAAGCGGTCTGCTCGAGAGGGTCATGTGTACCCTTTCTTGCAAAAAAGACATGTTGAGTCCTCGACAAGCCAGAGGAGGTCTGCACACGCTAAAACAACATTTACTGGCTCAACTACTCCTCCTACAGAAGCCATGCATAGTTAAGGTGGCGTCTGACAGAGAAATCCCATCCGAATTTGGCTGAAGGGACACAAAACCTTGGGCGACAAGCATGCCTTTGTTAGGCGAATTTTCTTGAGTATATAAACTGAGTCTTTGTATTTTGTAAAGGATCGATGGTTGAGCAGAGCTCCCAGTTGTAAAGTTTTAATGAAGCACTGTTATTCTGGTTATGTATGAGCTTTGGAGACTTCTTGCTTTATGAATGTCAGTTTCTTTCATGTCTTTGTTTACACTGTGTTAGAGCAGCTCGGAATTGGAGGATCCAGTCGAGCTATAGCTATTATAGGATGATGTTGTAATGGATCACTGTAATAGTTACAAAGCCTCTAATCGATTTCTGTGATTCCTTTAACGCTGAATGACTTGCAATTGGAGGATCCAGTCAAGTCCCCTTTTCAGTTTCTTGAAGCCCTGAACCAGGAGGATCCTGCTTTCAGAGTTTTTCCCCTACAAACCACTGCAAGCCTGATGCCCAAAGTTGTTTGTTCACTTTCTCCTAAGTCTTCCACCTGTTCATATTTAAATCAACCCACTGGCTGAAGTTGGGATTCCAGACCTCCTTCGTTCTTTACGTACCAGACTCGGTCCCTGAGTTAGAGTGATACCTCCTAGAGCCATTATCACCATTTGATCACCCTTTATAAACAAATCGTGACATTAAACTGATGGGTGTCGGGCTCTGCTCCTGCAAGCAATCCAGGAGTGACTTCCGATGCTAACAGTACCCTTTTGAGTGGTAGTGCATCAGACAACACCTATGTATGGATCAACTTAGATTTCCTTAAGCCCTCTTTAGATTAATTGATCGGTCGCATGACTGCTATAGTGCCATCGAGAACAACACTCGAGAAGATACTCTCTAGTACATGGGTAGTCGGGTAGTACGGCTAAGGATATGGTCTATCCTCCTTAGTTAGTGCCTTGAGATATTGGGCCGAGTACTACTGTTGGACCCTGCACATATATCAAAGAGCTATAGCACATGGAAAACCCTTGTCTGTAGAACCCTTGAATACCTAACCCTTGGGGACAGAAACATAAACAAATTAAAACAAACAAGATCTATTACCGTGCAACTGTGTTCGGGTTGCCATGTAAATACACATTTATTTATGGTTAAGAATTTGGGAATTTCCTCTCTGCAGTATTCTCCAGATCAGAGTATAACTCCGCAGGTGTAGTAAAAAAAAAAAAAAAAGTCTAGAAATTTTTTCACCATTATTTGAGACCTATTCCATTAGATTCATATCTTCTCCCTTATCACATTCATACATATAATTTTTCGGCAAAATGTTTGACCCCGCCTAACCCTTTTCAGTTCCCCCATCCTCATGGCCCATACCCGTAGCCAAGACTTGGAAGCTCGCTTCAACACCTTGCAATCTAGTCTCATCGAGACCCAACAATAAGTGGAACACTTCAGTGCCAATGTTTTCGCCATCAATACAACCATGCAGTCCTCAATGGAGGAAATCAAACAAGACCTCACCACTCAGCTTGAATCTGTCTTTTTGGCACTCTACACCAAACTACATATCCCTACAGATAACCCTTCCTCTTCCTCACCTCCACATACTAAAGGTGAACATTCCTCTCATTCCCATAACTTTCAGAACCATCACTTTCAACGTGACCTACGCCTTCCGCGAGTGGATGTGATCAAATTTGATGGCTCGAACCCCACTAGTTGGGTAACCCAAAGGGAACATTATTTCTCTTTATACGGCATTACCGATGACTTGGAAAAACTTCGGTATGGTGTTCTCCATATAGATCAAGAACGTTGGCAATGGTGGCAATGGAGAAAAACTTCTCATCAAGGGTATATTGCTTGGACACACTTTGTGGCAGATTTTTATGAACACTTTGACACTGACACCAACCATTTGGGTCGTTTGACAAAGTTGAAACAGTCAATAACAGTGGAAGAATTTATAGCTGCCTTTGAGCGCCTAGCTTTTCGGACAGAGGGCATGTCTGATGCCTTTTTCCGAGAATGTTTTATCAGTGGCCTCGAGGATGAGATTCAGGCCCATGTCCTCATGGCTCGGCCTCAGAGTTGAGTGGAGCCTACTAAAAGAGCTGAAGAAGCACAATAGGTTGTATCTTCTCAAAATCGAAAACCCTCCTTTATCCCTCACCCTAAACTAGTAAATCCCACTACTCCCTCTGCTCCACTAAAGATCCAAGAATTGACCAGGGCTGAAATGGTTGAACGCCAACTCAAAGGCCTTTGTTATAATTTTGATGACAAATATTTCCCGATCCACAAGTGTAAGGAACAAAAGTTGTTTATGGCCATCTCCGAGGATATTTCAGAAGAGGATATTGAAACTCCCCTTGTGTCTGAGTCACCTGAAACCCCCGACATAACCCCTCCCTTAGACCCTCCTGAAGTACAACCGATCATTTCCCTCAATTCTCTCACTAGCTTCTCCGCTCCCCAAACCCTCAAGCTAATCGGTTACATCAAGCATAAGAAGGTCATCATTCTGGTTGATAGTGGAAGCACCCATAATTTTATTCATTGCCGCATTGCCCAAGAAACTCATTGCTACATCCATGTCGTCAATAATTTCCAAATCATGATTGTCAATGGTGGCTCCATGAAATGTGGAGGACGTTGTGAAAATGTGTGTCTCCAAATTGGTGACTACCACTTGAAATATCATATGTTTGCTATCGACATGGGCGGTTGTGACATTGTGTTGGGTGCAAACTGGCTAAGGACTTTGGGTCCCATTCTCATTGATTTTAAGGAATTAACCATGCAATTTGACTAGGAGGGCCACCAATATAAGTTCCAGGGCATCACCGCTGGTTCACCTGAGATCCTTAGTTCCCATTGCATGGAAAAGTTGCTCAAAAAGGGTCATTCTAGTGTTATTTCTCAACTCCATGCCATACAAGCAACAAAAACACCCTTGGTGCTGCAAGACCTCAAAACAATCCTTTCTAAACATCAAGTGGTCTTTTCCACTCCCCAAGGACTCCCTCCTTCACGTGGTGTTCATGATCATTCCATTCCCCTTGTACCAAGAAGCCTTCTTTCCAATATCCGTCTGTATTGTCACCCCTTTTCCCAAAAAAAGGAAATTGAGAAAATGGTCCAGGAACTCCTTAATGCAGGTGTTATCCGCCCTAGTATGTGTTCGATCATGTTGTCATTGATGCCAATGGTTTGTCATTGATGCATTACTTGGGATATTGTTGGATCATATGTCAT
>CBVK0100300408.1:0-13136 GCA_900067695.1 Picea abies
GTGTGCTAACTCTCACATACAGAGCCTGTTTGAGAAAGTAAATATATGGCCGAAATCAGTGTGACGAACTAGTCGCAATGGAATTGGTTTCGTCTGATTCTAAGAACTTTAATTTTTGAGCCTTTTTTAGCCCTATCAGGCTCCTGGATCCAATTATGGATCAAGAATACCATGGATTCCCTTCAATGTTTTGTTTTCCTTTCCCAAGCCAAGACACACTTGAGGAAACATGAATGGGTGGTATAATGAATAGAGTGAAATCCCAACGAAAGCTGTGAACATCGATCAATTGGGTGAATGAGTGCATGAGTGAAAATGAGTGAATGAATGAAGCAACCAACAAAAGAACAAGAATGAGAACGTGAGTGATAGAACCCCCAGACAAACCAATGACGAGTTTATGTAATTATTGGAATTAAGGAACCACTTAGCCCCCCCCACTAAGAAGTTCATGTAAGTGTTATTCTCCATTAAGACAATAATGGGTAAATAAAATATAAAATAAGTACTTAGCCCCTCAAGCCCCCTCTCTTTTGGAATCATAGCCCCCTATAACTCTTGTCTTTGTCCGTCTAACATCCAATGGTGTGTTTTATATTAATAATGATCATAACATTACATTTCCTAGGCACATTGGCCTCTTAATTATTGTTTAGTCACTCTAGCCTTTCATAACTTAAAAAAATACATTATTTAATACGTGTCTCAAAATACGAGGTGTTACAGATTAGGTGTTGTGTGCCAATGATTTGTTCCAGTGTATATTTAAGCAATTTATTCAAGCTTTGTTTCTCTTTCATAAGAAAATTGATTCTTTGAGTCATTCTTTCTAATTGTTCTTCAAGTTCAATAATATGCCTTTGTTTTAGCTAAGTGCTCTCTGATGGTCCTGTTGCTGAATTTGATACAACCATAGAAGACATTGTTGAAGAATCATGAATTTGATTTGCCCTGCTTTCTTTTTTAGAAACTTTCTTGGAAATATTTTTTTTTTCTAATTTTAATCCAACAATCTCTTTGTTGAGGTCTATGAAATTTTCTTTGAGAATAACATTTTCTGAAATGACCTTATCCTTTGCTTGATAGGCCTCAATTAATTCTTTTGATTTCGTCAACTAAAAAGGGGGAATCTTCAATTTATCCTTTAAGTTTTTAATCTCTCTTTCTTTTTCATTGAGGATATATTTAAAGCTTGAAGTAGCCTTATTTCCATCAGTTTTTAAAGGAATTTGTCCTTCCAATTATTTAACCCTATTTTCCTTGATTCTACTAATGGTCTTTCCATTGCTCAGCTACCGAGACAACTTTGCCACAACATTATCTAGTTTTCTAACATTTATTGATGATTGAATCATTCTATGTGCTATCATCTCACTAGTTTGTTTGTGCCATTCAAATAAATCAACATCATTAACTTGAGACAATTCCACTCTTATTGAAGTAATTTTATATTCAACTAGTCTTGTGTCTTTACCTGGTTGAGAGTGCATCACTAGAAGATTGAATTGATTATTTTTGATATTGGTTGAAGCTATAAATATGGGCCCTGCTAATTCTATACTCTCTGATATAGTATGATGTTTGACAATTAAAGATAAATCCTATTCATCCTTTGCAGGAAAACATGATGAAACTATGACTAGAGGTCTTTCTGATTTCTTCTCTTCCAATTCTCCCAGGATATATGTAATATAATTAGAGATATATTCTAGTGTTTCTTTGTTTTCTTCATTAATGGAATCCGATAATTTCCTTTGTTTAGTCACTCTTTGCTCCAAGTCGTCCATATCAACTTCCTTCATTGATAACTATGTTGACCATTTTTTCTCAATAATCAAACAATCAAGATCAATAAAGGAATATTTTGATTCAACAACTGTTGTTTTCTTTGCTTGCAGTTCAGTTTCCATTTTTGTTTAACTGGTTGAGTTCTGAATAATCAAAATATCTTGGACTTGTTGCCAAGTATTTTTGTTAGCAATTATTTCAATAGAAGGATTAGGTGAATGTTGATAAGCGATTAATCCAACGTTTTTGTGTTGTTAAGATATAATATGATAAGGATCATATTTACATTATACATCCTTTTTCAAATAATAAGAATCCAACAACTTCTCTATGAAATCAAGGGCTAATCTTCTTTTGATGAGAAAATAAGAGAACTCTGTAGGAAAGGAAAAATAAGCCTTTTTACTTTTTGAAATAAAGTGTAAGTGATCGGTGATTAATATTTGTCTGCAAAATTCTAGTGAAAAAAACCTAGGAGGAATATAGATAGGCAACTGATATGATTGGTCTTCAAAACCATAGATCCCGATTAGAGTAAAATCGTTGAAAAGAAACCAAACACCCACTTTAAGGGAAGGATGCAACTGTATCTTTTGATGATATGAAATAGGCATTCTAGGAGGCTTAGATCCCAAAAGAAGGAGATATGTATTAAAAAGGAATTAATTAGCAAACTATAAATAACCATCCTTAGATCGTGAAAATGCTAAGATAGAATTCCATCTTGTAACAAGAAGTTCATTTTCTGCATCATCTTTTTTTATAAACTGAAACCCTCTTCTTACATAAAATAGTTCATTTTCTGCATCATCTTTTTTTATAAACCGAAACCCTCTTCTTACATAAAATCCTGCTTGGGAAAAAAGAACTAGGAATAAAAGGTGAGACTGATATCTAAATGATTTCAATACCTCAAAAGATAACAATTGAAAATCATTAGCATTTGCCAAAAAGGTGGCATAATCAAACCTAGATTCTTTTTCTTGATCTAATATATCATCCATAATAGCTAAAGTAACTTCATGAATCAGAGTGTCATTAATATATCCAAGAATAGAAGTTAGGATCAACACCATAAGCCTAGCCATAGGAGTGAAAACTTCGGTCTTGATTGGAAATTCATTAAAGGGAAATGTTGGATCAATAGTAAAATTTTGAATCACTGCATTTTTTTTCTCTATTGACCAACTTTCAGGTTTCTTAAGAAGGTCAAGCTCTAATATCGAAGAAACACCCAGGGATAAGTTTAACATTTTTGCAATATTCTTAGGAGAAATAGAGAAAATAACCCTTGAACTGTCGACTAAAACTATGAAACGGTTTTTTGAATTATATAAATTAGCGAAAGTTTGTATAAGATCAGGGTCGTTTTGAAATTGGGGAACAAGAAATTGAAACAAACCACTTTTAAGAAGCCATGCATATTCATAGGTTATCTGTGCCCCATGGCCAATCAAGTTTTTAATTTGAATTGAGAATTCTGAATTAACATTAGTATCGAATACATCGGCTAGAGTATCACCAAAAAATTTATTGTTTTCCCCTGGCGATTCAGATAAAACAATTTTTCTTTAGACGTCATAATGTTCCTTCCACAACGTAAGATGATAAGCACAGCAAGTGAAATGTGTTTCAGTTGCTTACCGTTTCTGGAAAAATGGCGAGAGAAATACCTCTCACAACATTAGCGCTCCATTTATAACTGAGACAAACATATGATAACCTTACCCGCTACCTTTCTCTAATTAAGTATTATTTTTTTTATTTGCAGAATAAAATAAATTAAAGGCGAGAGTGTCCAAATAATTAATAACTAACCTAAGACACTGTAATTTCAGTAATTAGTGGATTCCATGTGTCGGTAGGTGATTATCTCGGGTGACTAATACCTATTTAACTTCTGTGTATTCCCAATCTGAGAAACGAAAGTGACCATCCGATCTAAACACAAACAACTGTTAGATCCATCAGATGAAATGAGAGCTATTAAAAGGTGAGCAATTTCAAGCGCGAATTAATTTTGATCCGTAGATCTTGATGGTATTACCACTGTCCAATCCATCAGAAATAAAACGTGGATTTAAAATGTGTGCAAGTTCAACTCCAGTGTTGCTTAGAACCGTTGATTGTGACAAAGTTCTACCGTCATATCTATCACATGAATAAGGAAGTTTTAAAAGGTGCGTAACTTTGGGCGCGAGGATTAATCTGAGCCATTCATCCGATGAAATAAATAATGGTCGGATCTATAGAGAATTAAATATTAGAATTACGATTTAAATATTTAAATCCAAAAATATAATGGAACTAGAAGATAATTAGAAAAAAGATAGTAGGTAGGTTGTCGCTAACAACTCTGTACATCAACAAGTCCATCAAGAAGTAGAAATCCTACATGGTGAGCTCAATTTTATGTACATGTACTCTGAATGCCTTTGCATATGCATCTAAATACTCCACAATCATGGAGAGGATGAGGGCATTTGGTCAGATCAATCAAGGAACTTGAGTAACCGATGGCATGTAAGTAACCCCCACACTACCTAATGTCAAGATATCTTTTTCTAAATGGCATCAAAATCCATATATCTCCAATGGGATATTGTGTTGTATGTCTACATACCTAATCACTCGTCCATGTTATTCAAGTATCTTTACCTTAAGTGCACAGTTTTTACCCTTTTGTGTTTTATGAGAACATATCTGTTTCTTAGACAACTTCACACTAGGTGTATTGTTATTTCTCACGTAATCTCACATTGGATGTAGAATTGTGCTGTGTGCTTATTTGATGAACAAGCACGCATCTAGTGCATTGACAAGTAGCCCACAACTACACACCAAAAAACAATGTTGTTTAACAAAATATCATTCCTATATATGGGCTTTGGAACTACTTGTCATCATTAAAAATATAGTTATTCCTCTACTATTAAATATTGTGTCAAAATCTCAACAAATAATATCCACATTGTGTCTATTATTTGGAAGGCCATTCTACTAGTTATTCCTCTTGTAGGACATTGGCTAGCCTAGTTGAGATTTGGGTAGTGTGTTAATTTGTATATAGGATCACTATGAGCGTCATCATATCACAAAATTTCAATCCAATAATTATGAAGGAAAAATAATAAGATAACAATGTTGATGGAAAAAATAATAATCAACAATATGTATATAACCATAGATGTGTTTTAATACGAAGTACTTAACACAATCAAAGGTGAAATCAATTGGTTTTGGAATAACCATTGAGAAAGATAATAAGGTACGTAAGAAAAACCTAAGAATAAATGTTTTAATTGAGTGAAGAGAATGTTTATGATCAAAGGCCACGATTATTTACTTTACAATAGTGAACCCTCACACCTCTTTAGTCATCTTTATTTTCATGTTGAATACCATTCACATCATAAATTAAAGGATGAATATGAATCTATAGAATAAAGAAAAAATAAAAGTTCAAAGTTGACATACATATTATAAATAAATATATCTTAATATAAATGAAGATATCATAATACAAACTTGATGATGAAATTGACATTTAAACATGGCTTGTTAAGATGGAATTGGATTTTAAATAAAAATATATACAAAATGAAGATGCAAATAACTTACAATATGCACTTCAACATTTCATAAATGAACTAATTACATGGACAATCAAATGGATTAAACTACTTTAATTAATTTTCTAAACCCCTTGCTAAATGTGTCAACCACAACTTAGATGAGACATGCAAAGTTCAATAAAGGGCATGGTATTCAATGAATACATAAACAATTTTTAAGTACTCAAATCAAAAGGAACAAATGAAATAAAACCTAATAAGATACTTCTACATTATTTCAACTATGAAGTCGAGTATACAATAAATAAGATGTTACAAGGATTTTCAAACACTTGTATTAATCAATTCCATTATTTTGCTACTTTATCTAGAAGATAATAAATGAAGAGAGAGTCCCTTCATTAGAATAAACCGTTCATAGTGTTTAAAAGAAGCCATACATCTTATTGATAATCAAATAAAGGACAATACATGTACTGAGATTGATTAATTAATAAAGAACATGGTCCCAACCTCTCATACCCCAATCATTGCTGACATTGCACTTAATTAGGGTCCAATTAAATGATACATATAATTACTGTAATTTATTTATGGTTATAGTTATACATGTCTTTGAATTATAACTTTAGTTCATAGAGGGGGGAAAACTCAACTCAATACCACTCAATACCTATGTGAGGTTCCCAAAAGGAACACATTGTTGAAACCACCACATCAACTATTGTAGGAGAGTGTGTATCCTACCACCTCGATGTAGGAGTATCATCTCGTAGGAGTTGTACATGATGAACACTTAGACACTTATAAATACTTTGCAATTATGTTTACCTTATACATGTCAAATTCAATTATATACATAATCAATGAAAATATAAAAAATAATAGTTAAAATATAAAAAATCTTACTAACCTCATCTAAGAAACAATTAATGAGAAACAACTGAATTGGAACCAAAATGGTCTGCTTGGCTAGATTTCATGGAAATTATAGAATCAACAACATGTCATGAAGTCCCTACCTATAATTGTGTAAATGTAACATTGTTTGTAGTTACATCCCAGAAAGATGTTATGAAAAACATTCTATGTTGAATTAAATTACATGTCGTGGTGGATATTACACAAATTTTATCTACAATATGAGGTGGTATGGGGGGTGGGGGTCAAGAATACACCTGGGAAGGGATTCCTTCTCAATGGGTTACATCTATCCCGTTATTGAATTTAATCAAATCGAAGATCAACCCCATGGAATTCAACAATGCCAATATAATTAACATGACAACCCAAAATAAACTCGACTCATAATTTCCATAGAAAATACAATGGAAAGTCCCTATTATTGCGAGGAGTTTTATCAAATACCATGAAACACCTATCATTTTAGTTGTCTTTGAATGGTTGGAATATGCACCAGTTCATGCAAAGACACTTATTTCTTATGTTAGGAATTTGTTTGGTTATTGTCTCGATAAACAATTGAACACTCATCTCTTTGGTTATATGCATATCTTTCACCTCTCCCTAGTTCATGTAGGTTGAGTATTACTCTCTCATCCTAGGACTATATTTAAATATATTAGATAATTCACCATCGGAATAGCCAATAAAATCAACAATGGTGTCAAGTGAACTAGTTAAGAAACCACAAAATGGTTCTCTAGTATTCTTAAGATCACCAATTATGCTTCTAATTTTATCTAAATATTGATTTATTTTCATGTACGGGTTTCATGGGGGTGGATGGGAGTCAAGTTTTGGGTTCCGGTCAAAGTTTTTCTCCATCCTAGAGGAATAAAAACTTCATTTAAACAATAAAATAAGAACTTTACAAACTATTTAAATTTATATAATGTAACACATATGAATATCCCTTTTGGAATAAAACCTACCTCAAAATTAGAACTCCTACATTGGAAGTTTGAATGCCAACAATGCCAACCTATTTCATGATTTTATTAATTAGATCTAGGATAAATCAACAAGAAATATTAATGCAGACCCCCCCCTCTCCTAGGGTTTGCGCGATCTCCCGATCTAGGATCGTTCACAATCAGGAGACGAATCGACTCTTCGGGCCCTGCTGAGCCCACATTATCAAACACAGGTCCTTAAATTTCCATGTGCAGGTCGAAGAATGAACCCGCAGGCTCTTACTAAGCCCCTTTGCTTCTGAAATCAAATTTGGGCCCCTAGCCCTTTTTACTCTGGAGAAAACTACATATGACCCTGGGCTGTGACCAGGCACTAAAAACAACGCGCTATTTCGACGCTCAGGATTTGATGATCTACCTTTATTTACCCTTTCTTATATCGGAATAAAAAATCCATGAAATGTCAATCAACAGGTAGCAAGATCAACGACTTCCAACAAATACTGAGATCGACGGCTCAAACTCAGTTGTTTCGGGCTTCAACGATTTTATTTCTGCCCCAATGCACAATACTTGCAAAGTGTCGAATGTCGAATAATGAAATTGGCTGATCAGACGGATTTGGTTCTCCCAAGATCAAAAATTTATATTCCACCTACACGCTTCAGGCTTCGATGATTTTTCCTCAACGCCTTTCCACAAATCTTCTGAATCACTGAATCAATGAATACTCCTAAGTGATAGATCGATGGTCCTCGAGCCCCGACGTATGGATGGCTCGGATTTCTCCTTTTCGGGATTCAAATTTTTTAGGAATCCACACAACACAACCCCCAACACACGTGAAGTGTCGAACGCCGAAATGGCTGATCGGATGGCCCTCGATGCTTTCACATATCAATGGCCCCCAACGTTTTGGTGCTCTGGGATTCAATGAATTTCAAAGCACTATGCCACAATTCTCTTAGAGTGACAAACCTCCAGACTCCTCAATATGATGCCACACATCCCCACATCTCGATGAGTGTGATTGACTTCCAATATGATGCCACACATCCCCACATCTCGATGAGTGTGATTGACTTCCAGCCTTCGAGACTGGTATATTCTTGACTCTGCACTCTGTTCCTTCGGAGTTCCAGAACTACAAACTTTTGTATCTCCTACCATGTGTCCTATGAAAAATCAATGACCTAGATCAACTCCGGACTTCAGGACTCCAGAGAGATAGAACCATACTTATCTCTATTAACTCAAAGTGTCTATCCTCCAGACCTCTAGATATGACAACATGTGTCCTTGCATCCAACAGTGAGGATATTCTGTGGGATTTGACAACCTCTCACCCAAATGGTTCTTTCCAATTTTCCTTTGGAGTGTTGTTATACCTCCAGACCTCTGGATCTGTCCACACGTGTCCCTTTCAAATGGACGGGGGAGATGGACTCCAACTCTTCATAGCTTTGGGTGGAATGCAACCCTCCAGACTTCAGTTCTCCTGAACTACCGGTCTTCCAGATCTAATGATATGCTGACACGTATCCTTTGGGATTGGACGACCATAATTAGCTTTGGCCTTCGGGACTTTGAGGGTCCCAATGCATATGCACTCCAAATAACCCGAATGCGTGAAGTCCAAAGGACTTCCCCAATTAATTCTTGCGAAACTCCCTTGGATCTGATGGCTTTTAGATCTCCTGTAACTCCCAAATTTATCTTGACCATTGATTTACAATCTTCATTAACTCCTCCTTTGCGCTCCACACACGAATTTTTCCGAACACGTGAAATATTAACAACTTATAGGGTTAACCCTCATGCAACTTACCTGGATCAGACGACTATTGATCCTCACTCCTAGATCCAACGATGAGGATCTATTCTCCTCATTCCACAATCCTCCTCAAGTATGGATTCATATATAACGGTCCAGATTGCTCCTAACAACTAATCCAACAATTTCTATAGCTTCTTTCTCCATTGTCTTCTCTTTCCTTTCGATGAAGGTTTTTTCTTCAAAGTTTCCGAAGGCTTTGCCTTTGGACCTTCCTCTGACAAGGCTAACTCCTTGACCTTGGTTGTGATGAGAGATGAACAGGAGATGATTGCAAAAATTGAGCCTACAGAAGAGGAGAAAACAATAGACAACATGGATTTTGTTGATCTGTATGAGGAATTGGAGACCCTGATAGAAAGAAAATTGCGAGAGGAGATAGCTAAGAAAAAAATCAGTAAATTGCTATAGAAATGGAATCTGCAGTGGAGTGGAAAGATAATTCCATAGGAGATGAAATCAACATGGGATATCAGGATGATCTTCCCATTGATCTGTGTGAAGAGTTGGAGGCCCTAGAAGAAATGGTAATGGCGCAAAGGCAGTGCATCTAATGAATTAAGTTGGAATTAGATGATGAAGAGGAGATGCAACACAACATACTGAAAAGGAGGAGCCAACCAGTAGACCAGTTGGATAGAGTGATAGATAAGATCATAAGGATGATGTTGAAGTCAACAGAGGAGACAATCAACAGTAGGGATAAGATGATAAGGGGATAACCTACAACACTAAGAAAACAACAACAACAACATGTCAGAAGAATAGATGGACAACTCAAGAGTGAAGTATGGGACTCTAGAGGATCTAAACAAAAAAAACAAGGGATCCATGAGCAGGAGTTGATGATTTTTTCAACGTAGGAGTATGATGCAGGAGCATCGCTCCACATCAAAAAATGCTCTAGCACATCAACACACATGGAGGAACGGTTTCCAAGGGAAGAGAGGCGCCAACCCTCCCATTTTGAACCCAAATTTAATTTTTTTTATGTAATTAAATGAAATTAAATGTTGTAAGTCTCAGGAAAAGATGAGCCATGTGCCTTTTACAGGTTTCATATGAAGTCACCTTTAGTGGATGACAGGTAGATATGATTAGTTCTGATTCAATCTAGATGTCCATTAATTGAAATTGAATGCAATTCAATGCGAGTAGGTAGCTGGAGGGAAGGCTCGAGGAGCCCCTGTTTTGTAAAATTCTCTGGTATCAAAATTAATTAGTATGAGGAGTGATTAGTTGAGAGAGATATAGACAGAGCTAAAGAGAGGAGAGGAGAGAAGAGATGAAGACTCTGTTGCAGTCCAGCCTTTGTAAAAAACATCTTGTACAGAAACATTCAGATATAATACAAACACAATTTTTCTTGCATATGACGTTTCTCTGTGTATTCTGTGTTTATATATGAATGTTTACTTCTAAATGTTTTCTGTGTATATGTGTGGATGTTTTTAGATGCATGTTTGTTCCCTTTGCAAGAATTAGATAGATTTCACTATTTATAGATTCTGAGTAGTTCTAGGATCTTAGGCTTGTGAAAGGAGTGCACACCAAAGTGATTGAAAAACATGTTAATCCAACACAAGGAGTGTGTTTCGAACTCAGTCTCGAGTTCAGGGAAGAGTGTTCCAAGTGGGCACACCAAAACAAGATAAAACTAAGAAGAAAGGAAAATTGTGCAAGGAGTGCACATCAGAGTTGTTGAACACTTTAAATAAGGCATACCAGAGTTACTGAATACTTTGAGGGATCTAGAAGGAGTGAATTGAGCGGGTTCAAGGAGCGCACGATAAATATGTCTCAAGTTTTGTGAAAAGGTTGCCAAGAGGGCACACTAGAAGATATAGCTCAACAAGAGTAGTGAAAATCTATACAGAGAGTGCAAGGAGTGCGCAAGTGAATTCTTAGAATTTAGGACTCAAGGAGGTGCAAGCAGTGCACAGTCTCTCAGAGGAGAGCTAAGACTGGAGAATACTCGATACAAGAGTGCGTCAGAACAACACTTTTATTAAGTGTTGAGGAGGTCTCAAGGAAGACAAGTGTAGGAAGCATACATAAATATTTTCTAAAAATATTTGAATTCGAGCTCAGGAAGAAGAGCATCGAGGAGCCAGGAGGGCATGGGACATTACTGGAGAAGACAAGGGATGAGAGCCTTAGAAAATTTGAGCAAGTTCAAAGATCAAGGAAGTTAGTGCCATTGTGCTGAATGCCAAAATGGCTGATTAGATGGCCCCCAATGCTCTCACAGATCAACGACCCCCAATGCTTCAACGCTCTGGGCTTCGAAAATTTTTGAAGCACTATGCCATAGTTCTCCCGGAGTGAAAAACCTCCAGACACCTCAATATAATGCTAAGAGTCCCGATAGCTGGATGACTATGATTGAATTTTCAATATAATGCTAAGAGTCCCGATAGCTGGATGACTATGATTGAATTTTGGCCTTCAGGACTCCGGGTATCGTCCCCACAGTTGAATGCTCTTCTTCTTCTTCCATCTCCTAAGCATATTTTAATTCCTGATCATGCTCCTCCATGACAGTTTTGGCTGGCTCTCTCTCCTTTACTGCACCTTCAACATGTACACTGGCTTCTACTGGGATACTTGGAAGGAATATACTGATTCCTCCAATTATCAGAATGTGCCTCTGATCCTCTTCCTCTGTTAGCACTCATTGTTGATCTGAACTCTCCTCTGAGTTCTTGAGACTCTCAAACAATCTCATCTCCACTTATTTCAACACTCCTTTCTGATATGAACTCCTTTCTAAGATCCTAATACTTTCAGAAAATATCACCTCATCCTCCTTGACCACTTGGCAATTGGAGTTTTCTAATGTGCCCTTCTGACAGTCTGTGAGATATTCCACCGATCTCTTCTCATTTCCCACATGGAAACCTGAAAGTTAACTTTTTCCCTCTTAGAAGTCTATGAGGTATTCAGTTAATCTCTCTTCTACATTAATGAGGTTCCTTCCAACCTCTAGTTCACAAATGTAAACCATCTCCTCCTTTGTGGCACTGAGGATTTCAACATGCCTCAAGCACCTCCTCAAAATCTTCTTTTGCGTCCTCACAATTAGTTGTTGGATAGGCCACTTTTCCTTCTACTTCATGGGCCATTCATACCTCCATCTTACTCTCACTTTCTACTGCATATTCAACATCATCCTGTAGAGATCTTCTCTAATCTCTCCGAGCTCTTTATCTCTCTACTCTTTTCTCACCTGCTGGTGGTCTTCTCTTTGACCCCATTTCTGGACTTCAGTATCCATTTTCTCTTTATGAATCCAAGAACATAACTTTTTCTCCTCCTTCATCCCACCTAGCTGTCTGCTTTTCCCAATCTACAACTGAGAGCACCACTGTCTTTCTCCTGCAACCCTCCTGGTTATCTACTGTCTGTTACACACTTGAAAACAAATCTTCATAGAGCGTCGCACCCTATTTGCTTCTCCCTTTCCTACTGTCTATAGACAAAAATCAGATTTGATACCACTTGATGCAGACCTCCCCCTCTCCTAGGATCCACTTAACCTCTTGGTCTAGGATCATTAAAAATCAGGAGTGGAATCGATTCTTTGCGCCCTGTTGAGCCCTAATTATCAAACGTAGGTCCTTAACTTTCCATGTTCAGGTCCAAGAATGAACCCACGGGATCTTACTAAGCCCCTTTGCTTCTGAAATAAAATTTGGGCCCCTATCCCTTTTTCCTCTAGCGGAAACTATATATGATCCTAAGCTGTGACTGGGCGCGAAGAACAACACGCTATTCCGGCACTCGGGCTTCAAAGATCTAACTTTGTTTCCCCTTTATTATCTCCTAATGCAAAATCTGTGAACTTCTAATCAATAGGCAGCAAGATGAAAGACTTCCAAAAAATACCAATATCGACAGCTTGTCGTCGACGTTTCGGATCCACAACAGGATCCATCTTTAGGACAAAAAATCCTGAAGATGGATCCTGTTGTGGATCCGAAACATCGACGACAAGCTATCAATAGCATTGTGGTTCTTCCGACAAATTCTAAACAAATCTCTCACCACAGAAACCTAAAT
>CBVK0100300409.1:0-13135 GCA_900067695.1 Picea abies
CCAGAGGATCGGTGCACATGGAGAGATGATTAGCTCGGACCTCCATGGGGCTGAAGAGCCCATTAGATGGACGTTGGGATGGCAGAGGCAGGACAGTCTTGTGATGAGCCCGTACACAGAGAAGAAGAAGGACGCCCTCATCAGGACGTTTTGACAGAGACCATAGCCTATGGGGATCAGCCCCTTACAGATGGGACGTTGATTTAGTTGATCAGGACACCACCAGGGCAGGATGGACGACTTCTAGGGCACGTGGCAGCCATGTTGGGCTTGTTTGGCACGTGTGACAGGTTGCTGGAGCCCCAGGAAGGGCAACGTTTTGCCTATTGGATGGTTATTGTGCCCTAAAAGGGCCAACGTCTCCCTTTAGGGGCTTGACGTCTCTATTTTTCTACTCATTATTGGCATTTAGCATGTAAAAGTGACAAATAATTGAATAATGTTAATGTCAGCCATGTCGGTTGTTTTATTGACCTATTTTGTAAACTAAAGGTCAAAGTATCATATAAATAGAGGATCATTTCTCCTCTTTTGGATCATAACATAACTTGCTCTCATTTGAGAGATCATTCTTTAGCTCTTGTTCTTGTTCTATTGTCTCTTGGAGTGTGGCGCAGCCTCTTGGGAGGATTATTTTTTGGCAAAGTGGTGCTCTATGCTATTGGAAGGTTTACAACTAGGGTGTGGATTGGCTTTCTTCATGATCTTGTAAGTGTTTTTCATCAAAACTTCTTGAGTGAATGGTTGTTGTCTAACATTTGCATTTGTTGTTATCTTGTTGTTATTTGCTAGATCCTTGAAACCCTAGGGAGCCTACACACAAGTAGGTTGAGGCTTCATGTCCCCATAGCATAAGCTTATAGCCATTTGATTAGAGAAGGTTTAGCCTAGCCATAGCTACACTAGCCATCTCTTGTCTTGAGCTAGTTTTGAGTATAAATTGAAGAAAGAAGTGATTCTAGGCCTAATTAATTTTACACCTAGGGTTTACTTCTAGGGTTTTTGAAAAGCCTTGCCGTAGCAACACTTTTCAGCCATAGGTTTATACTTCTAAGCTAGCCGTTTTGCCAAGAAAGTCTTAAGGAGAGGAGTAAAGCTCTAGGCCTAGCTTTAGCTACACCTAGATAAGCCTTTTCTTCTTAGGGTTTAGGGTTTGTGGCCTTGCTTTAGCAACACCACCAAACCCTAGCTCTCTTGTCTTTAAGTTTGAACCCTTCCTAAACCATTAGTCATACTTCAAGTTGACCCCATTAACCCAAGGCACTAGTCTAGGAATGATCTTGAAGCTTGTTGTGCCTTAAACTTTCTCCAAATTGCAAACCCTAACTAACCTAGTATCTAACCCTAGTTATTCTTGAACTAACCCTAAGAAGGTGACGTCTTGGCTGAATTAAACTTTTGATTGGATAGAAAGGTGCGGCCTAGTCTCCTTGTCATAGCCGTGGATTGGATTTACTCTTTTGCTGGTTGAAATCTTCAGAACGTCCATCCTTGGCTAGCTAACCTGCAGGACAACAAAAATTGTATAGAGGTGACGTCACACCTTTTAAACTTCTTGCTTGGCATGCAACGTTGTGACTTCTCTCACCTCCTTTGATAGGCATTGAGTTGTTAGTTATATTTGTGAGCTGATTTGATAAAACGTTTCACTCAATTGTCTTAAATTTTGACCTAAGTATGTGCTAGACGTCACACTTATTTGATCATTGCTTGGCTGAAAACGTTGTGACTTTTATCACTTGTTTGAATAGATCTTGAGGCATTACTTACATTCATAATCTATTTTGATAAAACGTTGCACTCATTGTCTTTCAAAGTGTCTTAACTCTAGGGCTGACGTCACACCTGTTGCAGAAACAATATAGGTGACGCAACAACATTATGTATATGAGCTGAATTGGAATATTTATTGCACTATTGATATTGATACAAGGATTTAATATTGAACATTGAATGCTATCTATCTCTTATGCTTTGTTGATGAAGTGATATAAATCATTTGTCTTTTCTAGCCATCATTGACTTCGTCAATAATAGCATTAATTAATTGCTCATATATACATTGATAAAGATAGTCATTGATTTCATGAAGTACTAACCCACTGCAAGCACATTCTAGTCTTCTTTGTTTTGTCTCGCAAACAGGTGCATCTTCAGTGGATATTTCTCATTGACTATCTCCTTCGGGCTGCAATCTGTGAAAGGGAATCCTTTGACTTGATCTATTACCCTTAGCCCCTCATTGACTTAGATTGCTTAGGGACGTCTCCCTTGGACTAGCCCTCCTAAATAGAAAGAGCCCCCCATCGAGGTGACAGTGGGTGGGGAAGCTCTTGTTACGCCGGTTTTAAGCCCTGACTCAAGCCATCTAAACCCTTCTACAAACCGTGCGATAACAGGCCTCATACTTTCCCTGAAAGTTCCTTTGGGAGCGGCTATCTTTTCTACTTCCTGCACTGTTTCTTTAATCTATCCTGGCTTCCTTTTGGTTGGAGGTTCTTCAAGAGTTCTTTCCAACTCTTCAGCAGGTTCTAGGGGCTCATCACTTGGCCTTTCATGAGGTTCCTCCCTCTGATCATCTGACTCCTCACTTTCAAAAGAGGGTGAAACTGGCTGAACTGCTTCTGATTCCTGTTGTAGCTCTCTGGATTTTTTGAATGCGGCTTCCTCATGGAAAGTCACATCCCTGCTTTTATCTCTATCTGCCTCTGATCTGGTATATAAATCCTGTACGCCTTGGAGTTCTTGTTGTACCCCACAAAAACCCCTTTCTTGCCCGAGGGTTCCATCTTTGTCCTCTTCTCCTCAGGGACATGAATATATACAGGACATCCAAATATCCTTAGATGCCCTACTACATGTTTGATCCCTGAGAAGACCTCTTCAGGAGTCCTGTCCTTCAAGATAGCATGTGGACACCTGTTTTGAATATACACGGCAGTGGAGGTAGCTTCTGCCCATAAGGAATTTGGCAGATCCTGGTCAAACATCATGGCTTTCGTTGCTTCACATATTGTTTTGTTTTTCTTCTTAGCAACACCATTTTGCTGAGGGTTATATGGAACGGTCAACTGTCTCTTGATTCTTGCTTCCTTGTAGAAATCCTCAAACTAGAGAGATTCAAACTCTCCTCCATTGTTTGTTCTAAGAGTTCTGATGTGTTTCTCTGTCTGCTTTTCAATACAGGATTTAAATTCTTTAAACTTATCAAATGTGTCACTTTTCGCTTTAAGGAAATAGATCCAACATTTTCTAGAGCAATCATCAATAAAAATGACAAAATACAAGCAACCATTAAGAGAGGGAGATGACATGGGACCACACACATCAGAATGAGCCAGATCTAAGATGCCCTGAGTTCTACTGTCACTACTAGGAAATGCTTTCTTTATATTTTTACCAAGCATGCATCCTTTACAAATTTCATTTTTACTAAAAGAAATAGAGGGCATGCCACATACCATATTCTGCAGATTTGGAAGTGCTTTGTAATGAAGATGTCCAAGCCTTCTGTGCCACCACTCGCTGGAACTAGTCACATCATAAGCTAATGCCTGAGCTGACTATCCTGTCACAACATACAGTCCTCCTCTACGAGTCCCGATAGGTTCTGCTGTACTCAGCTGGTTACCTTTAGCCCACAGAAGTGCCTTCCTATCCTTGAAGATCACCCAATATCCCTTGTCCTCAAGGGTTGCAACTGATAATAGATTTTTCCTGAGCCCTGACACATATAAAACTTCATCAACATGAAGCATTGCCCCAGATTCCAATCTGAAGGAGATAGAGCCCACTCCCTCTATCTTCTAACATTTGTCATCCCCAAGCTCAACTTGCTCTGCAAAGGATTTCTTCTTGAAATTTGAAAGGATCTCCTTGTACCCTGTCATGTGCTTTGATGCATCACTGTCTACTAACCCAGTTTCCGGCCCGGTGATAATTGTATTGGATAAAGCAGAAACCAAGTAATATTCTTTTCTATTTTCTCTTTCATTAGAAGGACTTTTCTGGTTTCTTTTGGAATCATCATCCTCGGCAGTTGAGGCATGGTGTTTCCCTTTCCTTGGATTTTTCTTCCTATACCAGTAGTCTCTAGCAAAGTGATCCAATTTTTTGCAATTAAAGCATCTAATCTTAGATGTATCAATATTCTTGCCTTTGAACGTACCTTTAGTATTTATCTTCTTCTGAGAGCCTTTCTGGAAAGTGACTTTCTTCTTTCCCTTGAATCTTAATGCTAATGCCGAATGCTCTTCTTTGGATGGATCGCTCCTGGTAGCAGTGCGACTCTCCTCTTGGAGACAGTCATGCCATAACCTCTCAAACGTGGGATGAATCTCTCTCTCACTCACACTGGATAAGAAAGTCTCCTATGAAGAAGGAAGACCATCAAATATGGCCTGCACTAAGTCATCATCATCCACTGTGACACTTGTGACCAAAAACTGATCTCTGATCTGGGCTATCCCGGAATAGAAAGATGCTACTTATTCACCTTTCTCCATCTTCAAATACTTAAGCTTGTGCTTAAGTGTCCTCTTCTGACTTGGTGCCTTTTTCTCATACAGATTTACCAAGGTATCCATACATTCCTTGGCAGTCATTAATGAAGTCATTGCTAGCATTATACTGTCTTTGACTGAGTCAAATATAATTCGCTTGGCCTTTGCTTGACTCTTCTTGAAGGCCGCTCTCCCTGCATTAGAGGTGGGTTCCTCCATCATTGTGGTCACATACTGCTCAAGATCTTGCTCCTGCAAGATATTAATTATCCTGAGCTTCCACACATTGAAGTTGGAAGCTCCTTCAAGCCTATCCTCAACCTTGACAAAAATGGAGGATGCCATGGAACTCACGCTGGAAACTGATCAAGCTCTCTTGGATCTGTGTGTACCTTGTTCCTGCACTTCAACAAGCTCTTTCAAACCCTTAGCTGTGATACCATGTTAAATTAATGAGCTTGATATAATATGTGGATTATTTCTTTAGTTTCTTCAGTGCTTTAAACATAATTTGATTTATCAACCAACAAAATGTATATTCGAAATGATGAACGGAAGTAGAAAGGTACTCAAATAGAATCTCACACATGCACAAGAATTTACCCTGGAGAAACCCAAAAAGGGGAGAAAACTCCAGCAAACAATCTTCCTTTAATTGCAAATAATATGTAAGATCAAGTACAATAATCCACCATGACAAGTACCTGACTGTTAGACCAACAAACAACAAGACTTCACTGACTTTTACCGCTGATATAAACAACACTATTCGCTGTCTTTTATTGCTGATATAGACAACACTGTTCACTATCCTTTACTGCTGATATACAACAATACATGCGGTCTCTTACTACTGATATAGACAACACTGTTTGCTGTCCTTTACTGCTGATATAGACAACAATATTCTCCTTTACTGCTGAGATAGCCAACACTATTTGACTCCTTCACTGCCCTGTCTCCTACATTCTGCGCTGCATAACAATGTGTGTTTTGAAGAGGAGGTCGAGCTCTGTATATAAAGGCGTGGAGAGGAGAGGAGAGGAGAGTGGACTTAAATTAGAAGGAGCCTGCATGTCTTTTGTAACTAGACTCAACTCGAATTAGTAACTTGACTTGAGACTAGACTTGGCTATTGCATGCCACCTCAACATGCAACTCGGCATACACCTTGACATGCAACTAGACATAGACATGCATGGAATGCAACATGACATGCATGCATGCAACTTGACATGCATGGAACTCGACATGCAACATGCAACTTGACTTGTCTACTTGACTTTGACCACTCGAACTAGACATACAACTTGTCTTTTACAACTTGAGTTTGACAACTCAGACAAAACATGCAATTCTACTTTTACAACTGAGTTAGGCAACTCAAAATTCTTTTCATGGTGGATAATGTTACACGTGCCAACTCACTAGATCAATACATTTACAATATTTACATAAGGAAGATTGTTTGTTTCTAGCTCATAGGAATTGTACATTCAACCTAACTTTTGCTAGATGCCTTGACTTTTGCTCATGACTCAAGTCTCACAAGGCTTGACTAGGCTCACAGAGGTTGTACGTTCGCCCTGACTTTTGCACTAGTCTGTCTATGCTCACAGAGGTTGTACGTTCCCCCTGACTTTTGCATTAGACTTACATCTTGGCTTTTGTCTTAGTCTTACAAGCCTTCTTCTTTTGCCTTGGCCAGACTCACAAGGTCATATAGCATCTCGTTCGTCCTGACTTTTGGTTTGACTCACAGAGGTTGTATGTTCCCCCTGGCTTTTGTCAATACCTCACAAGACTGGCTGATTCTCCAAATCTCTCTAGCTAGCCTCAGGGTGGCCCACATGACCTCTCATTGGAGAATGACTGCTGATGCTGCCAAATTTAACAAATGGTACATGCACTCAAGCAAGGGAGTCATGCGCTAAATAAGGATATACATGTTAAAGAAGGAAAGAGGGAGTGAATAGGGAATCAAGGAGAGAAAAAGTGAGTGCTCATGAGGAAGAAGAAAAGATGTGTAAATGGATGTGAATGCACGCTTAAGTTAAAATAGTAATTGAATGGATGTGGATACACGCTCATCCTAAAATAAAGAATTGAATGAGGACGTGTGGGGGAGAAAAGGAGAGTGAAGATTCAATTAACTCAATCACACACACTTGTAACCTTTGATGTGTGCCAATTCGTACTCAACCAAGTACATGCGCCAACTCATACCATATCAATGCATGCGCCATGATTGATTAATCCATGCATACTCTTTGGTTTTGCCACTTGTCTCCCTTTGAGACTGCCACATATAGACCTGCATGGCGACCATACCTACTAATAATTGCATTGCTAAAAATAGCAGTCCACTCGAAAAATATGAAAAGACCAAAAACGTCCGTGACTGCTAGGAGAATCCTGCTAAATATAGTACGCCTAAAAATAGGCACTGCTAAAAATAGAATCTCGTCACATGTCAATGGATTTTAGCTCTTCACACTTTCCTTCTTAATAAATTACTCTACTACTTATGTCCTTGTCCAAACTCCATGCCATGCCAACTGCAGATAATCTCAGATTTTGAGGATGTTTATTATTGTTTATATCTACGAGGATGTTTATTATTGTTTGCATCTAGAATGAGGCACATGGAGGACAATGTTTGAAAGGGACAAATATTAACTTTAGGGAGATCAAAGGAATCGTTTTGTGCTAGATTTGGTAGCTTGGAGGTACTTTTGCATAGGCGGCGTCCAACATGCGGAAGTGACTTAGCACATTTTCTCCCTAGTGACTTTATAATGTGTTTTTATAAAGTAACTTTATAAAGTGGTTTTATAAAGTTGAGCCTTATATTTTTAATGTGTAAAAGGGACTTTATGAGGTTGTGGGTGAAATTAGTGACTTAAGTGACCTCAATGGATGATTAAGTCGTGACTATTGATCTCAAGGGAAAGTGAAGAGTCACTCAAGGGAGGCCAAGGGTTAGAGGAGTTACACATTAAAATTGCATAAAGGCAGCACTTGAGGGAGAGAGAGTGCACACTTTGAGGAGAAAGGAGTGGGAGGTGAAGAATCACATTTCCCAAGAGAAGTTTCTCAGCTTAGAGAAAGAGAACAACAGCAGGAGGGAGTTGGCACGCATCCCTAGGAGAGGGATAGGCATGCACATTGCACTCCAAGGAGAAACAACTCTGCATTCTACACAAGTCTGTACAACAGCCAAATGAGGAGTCCATACAACATTAATGGTTGTTCATACAGCTGAAAAAAGGCATTAAATTCGAGGCAGCAAGTTCAACCGAGTTTCGCATGAGTTTTGAGGTGTTTCAGTTGTGGGAATCCGTGCAGCTGAGTACTGTGCATTTCTGGTTAATCTGGGCACATTTTTTGAGGACCGTATAGCTGCATTTCTGCTCTACATGACCGTACAGTGCACAGAAATCGATGCAGCTGGGTTTGGCACGATTCTCAAGGAGTTATGTGCAGATTTGTGGAGCTAAGTTGCTGTGTTTAAAGCTGTTTGTTTTGCTGCTGTTGTAACTCAGTATTTTCTCTAGAAGCTCATTAATAAAATCTCCTTAAACTATCATTCTTCTTGTGGTTTCTTCCTGGAGCATAGCCCAGATTTTTATGTGCCAAATGTATGAATCTGTCTTCTTTTCATTGATATTCCGCTGCTGGTTTTAGTTTCAGATCTATGCCATTTAGGGTTTCTGCTCATTAAGGACAGTTCAGTATTGGGTTTAATCATTAATGCTTTACTGTTGAAAGTTTAATAGGAGGTTGAAATCTGTGTATGACTTAGTGTATTTCTGAGCTATATTTTCTACATTTTGAAGACTCCCTACTTTTTTTCTAATATTGATATTTCAGATAATAGTAACCTAAAGGTAGGCAGTGGGTATTTTAAAGTGTAATGATTATGTTACTAATCTGGGGATGAATTTTTGAAAGGTATATGATTACGACGCTAATTGTTTTGTATTCCAACAGCTGATTGGGAAGACACCCATGGTGTATCTCAACAATGTTGTGAAAGGATGCGTTGCAAACATTGCTGCAAAGCTAGAAATCATGGAACCTTGCTGCAGCGTGAAAGACAGGCAAGTTCTTCTTTTGGCATCTTGATGATCACGATGAGAAACATTCATTTTAAGAAACTGTAATAACGCTTATTCTTGTCTTTCTTTGCAGAATAGGCTACAGTATGATAACTGATGCTGAAGCCAAGGGTGCCATTACTCCTGGCAAGGTTAGGCTTTTTTATCATAGAAGATCATTTGAGTCTGTCAACTTTCCATTAAATGCCCATTCATTTTTTTCCTCAATGAGTCAATTTCTAGCAGAGACCGACTGTAAGGCTTAAGCTTATTGGTAAGTTTAGTAGGATTGTGCATTAGCTAAATAATTAAAGACACTCACAGCTTTATTGGCATCTTTTAACTTGCGGGAAACATATGCATTTTCAATTGAAAATTTATGTGCATGGGAGGAAATATTGCACATCCTTTTGCAAAGTTTGTGATGATGTGGTTTTATCTACAGAGCATCCTTGTAGAGCCAACTAGTGGCAATACAGGGATTGGTCTAGCGTTCATTGCTGCAGCTAAGGGTTATAAACTTATTCTAACTATGCCGGCATCTATGAGTCTGGAACGGCGAGTTCTGCTACGAGCTTTTGGAGCAGAGCTCGTTCTCACAGAAGCTGCTAAGGGCATGAAGGGAGCTGTTCAGAAAGCTGAGGAAATTTTGAATAAAACACCTAATGCATACATGCTTCAACAGTTTGACAATCCTGCAAATCCCAAGGTATGGTAACCAACATTGACGAACCTTTAGTTTTTGAAATTTATTGATTTAGACTGAATTTTTTTCGTTACTCTTATACATTGTAGAGCATTTCATTCATTACTTAAAGTTTTAAACCCTTCTATTCCCTTTTTTGTCTTCCTGCAATGTTGCTAGCCTAGATTTGTTACATTTTTAGGGGATGCGCTAGGCATTCCTTATTTCGCTATTTGTACTTTTTTTGATTCTCCAGTCACATAGAGTCTAGACTTTTTCCCTAGTCACGAGTGAACATTAATATAGTTTTATTTCATTTTATTCCTTTTTTAGTACATTTATGCTTCATATATTGCTTTTCACTTGTTTTTATAGGTCCATTATGAGACCACTGGTCCTGAAATTTGGGAAGACACAGAGGGGAAGGTTGACATATTTGTTGCTGGAATAGGAACTGGAGGGACAGTTACTGGTGTTGGTCGATATTTAAAAGGCAAAAATCCAAATATCAAGGTCTGTTCAGTCTTAAAAACATCAATTTTGTAGAATTTTTTTTCCAAGAAAAAAAAATAATAATAATAATAATAATAATCTATTTTTAAGGTCACGGCCAAGCCAGACACCAAATTGGTGTATGAGACCTCCTCCGCTCAGCGATTTTACTGGTAAAGTCTACGAAGGTATACATACCCTACCCCCTTTGGATTTGAACTTGTGACCTCTTAGGAGGAAACACATGTTCTTAACCATTAGGCCCACTCAGGTTGTATGTTCTTAACCATTATATTTGATATTTCAGAGTTTGAAATCAAAATATACATTCAGCTGTCTTGTTCAGACTCCAGAGACATAGATTCAGAATTGGCATTTCACTGTCTGTAAACATAGTCCTATGACTACATAAGTACAGTTTTTGTAGATTCCACGAGGACACCTTGGCAGTCCACTAAACAAAATCAGGACTCAATGACCCTATATTATCACCCGATAAAACAAAACCAAAGTTTTAATCGATGCATCCAGCCTACAACTGAGGATTAATATAAAGATCTTTCTGAGACTGAAAGGAGAGTGCCCCCTCTGAGTTCATGTTCAGTTAAGGTACCCTCCTGCAAGAGTAAAGCTTCTTCAGATAACTGATCAGCTCTAGTATTAAATTCTCTATATACACGTGAGAAAGAAATGACATCCAAAGTACTTGTTACCTCCTGCACCCTGTTCTTAATTGGCATTAGACACAAATTTTCAATTCTGCATAACTGATTTGCTCAATCCATCAAGAGTCTGAGTCTCCAAGCCAATTTTATAGAAGTTACTTCACCTTTTGTTTTAATTTTTATGAATACCTACCCACAGTGCTGTTATAAGGGTTTACTTTAGCTGTTTGTTAGATTTTGTGCATTAGATTGATTTACCAATCACATGCATGTCCCATAATTGTTACGCTTATCTGATATCTTTGGCTGAAATATCTATGAGCTAAGACATTGGTTTTGACATTTGTTGCAATTGAACAATTTTTCTTATGCAGTTATGGTTCTGAATGACTTAACACATTTCTATTCCTTGATGCTGCACTAACCCCATTGAAGAAATTAATCGCCTACAAACAAAGAGAGAGATTGTATGATTGCATTGGTTCAAGTCAAACAGCCCTCGAGTTACTATTTCCATTAATACATTTTCTTTTTGAAATTTTGATTTGGAGTTGAATTCCATCAATCAAAAAGCAATTTCATAAAAACAATTAGCAGCCAAAAGGACAGATAACAAACTTAAACGTGCAAACACTATATGGACACTGTTGATTAGGCTGTATGTCCATGTGAATATGTCCATGTGAACAAGACACTTAATAGGGCTAAACTATGTAGTCATCCCAAAAGTGTGCAAGTGTTGACATGGATGAGATAGAAGCTACTACATCCTCTCAAAGTGTATGGCCCACCATAGATTTGAAATAATTATATAATACTAGCATTTTGCCTCCACATGTGTGCCCAAAGAAGGGTGCGCTCCACCAAGGGTCTCAACATCACCATGAAATAACATCATTAGGGAAAAAGTTCACCACATGTAATAGGGTGAAATATTGGAGGCCCCATGTACAATGATAACTTATAATCAAACATTATATGTGTCTTTTTTAATTAATTAACCTGTAAAAGCCTTAGTAAATATGAAAACTAACTGTATAAAGTGTCAAAACATGTCATATTCACTAGGAGGCCAACACATATATCAAATATCATCATATAATGTACAAATAATAACTCTATGAATGTTGGGGCATGAAAAAGATGGTGATGTGACATATACCCTCCTAATCAAAAGCACCACCATGATATCACCACAATGCTGAATATAATGAACCAAGATATCAAAAACATCGCCAAGGACATGAAATGATCACTTTGCGTTGAATACCTTTCTTGAAAGCACCACAACACCTGTCGCCGATCAACAGTCAATTACTAGGAAATCTTGGGATTTCTCAGTCAACCATAAGGGTAATGCCTGGAAAGATATGTGCTTTGATAATATGTCCCTAGGTAATGCCCATATATAATCTGAATCTCTGTAAATCGCTGGTAACTGATAGCAAAATGCTCAAAAATATGATCGTGCATGAAAATGGGTAACAACTGGCTCCATCATGGGGACATGTGCTTTGACCAAGAGTGCATGAGAATTCTAGAATCTTTGTAGACCTATCAGTTGATACAAGTTGTTAGCATTTGAGATTCACCCTCAGATTGCAAGAGGATAAGCCCAGTACCCATCAAAATGTTGGTGGAGGTAGGTTTATGAGTGGAGGTCAAATGGACAAAGCCCGGTGCAAGAATGTATAAACACAGAAACTGGACAAGCGACACATAAGGAAATGAGGTCCTCATTAACTTCAGTCAGTGGTTAAGGTTAAAGATGAGCAGAAGGAAGACTTAGTGAGAAAAGTGGACAAGTATGCCATGAGCATCCGACCTTCAAGCAACTCGGTGAAGAAAAACTCAGGCACAAGAGCACTCTTGAACTCAAGTTTAAGATACTGAAATATATCACAACAGTATTATAATCAAACCTCCATTACAATACAACTACAACAACTTGTCTGGATCATCCATGCATGAGCATTTCAACATTAGAGGAAACAAGACAACGAAAGAAAATACTGAAACAGGTCACACCAACATTATAATCAAACGTCCATTACAATACAACCACAACACCTCGTTTGGATCTTCCATGCACGAGTCTTTCAACACAAAAGTAAATAAATGATGAAAGAAACTGACTTCTATTAATGAGAAAGTCTCAGGTTTCATACATAAACAAAGAACAACTCTGCTATCAAACTTTTACTAATTGGGAGCTCTGCTCAACCATCGACTCTAACATATTCTTCAACTGATGTATTTATACCCAAAAGAGTAGCTGGTGTCTTCTCTTGTCTGTCCTGTTCCTTCTGTTAGAAGGAGACCCTGATCAGTATGGGCGTGCAGGAGAAACTGCTCTCTGTTGTACTTCGGACTGATGACTTTCTGTCTCCTTGGCCATACCCTCCATGCTTCCATTTAAGGGGGGTAGCAGACAGTTCAACCACCAGTCCTTCTTTCATTAACTGATTTCTTTTTGGGATCAGGATGTGGAAAAATTGCCATCTGTGGTACTTCGGGTTGACAATTTTCTGTCTCCTTGTTAAATTTACATGCAGCAGCGAGAGCCATTCTCCTGGAGCATGGCTAAGACCCTAGACAAGATCTAGGGCCCTCAGTGCACTCCTGGGGAATGTGGTCTGGGACCAAATTGATAAAGACCCTAGATATGTCTAGGGCCCCTGGTTTGTAACC
>CBVK0100300410.1:0-13135 GCA_900067695.1 Picea abies
CAGTTATGATAAGGAGGAGAGAAATCATTCCATTTCTTCATCTTTGTCTTTATTTGGTACCAGAATCTTGTCCTCGCACATGCTCGGTACAAGTGACACATCTTTCCACCAGCCAAGATATCAACCTTGATGGTTCTAGTTGACAATTGGCTTCAAAAGAGTAACAATCTTGGGCTAATTGTGACAACCTTTCTTCCATCTGTCTGTCTATGATGTCGATAGCGCACAATTGCACACTTGGTTTAATCATACATTTATTTATTTGAACTATGTATGCCATGGTTACTTGCGATTTCTCGGCCAAATCTCTTTCTTCTTTCTCATTTAAATCAAGTGAGATTTTCGCTATATTCATTTGACTCAATGCCTCAGCATTTCCTTCATTATCAATACCTAACAGATTACCATCTATAGAACCAAAAGCCTCTTCTAAGTATTTTGTTACCCTCTTGGCTTGAAGCTTACCTTCATATATACTGTGCTCCCATTATTTTAATAAAATATTTCCTCTAGTCTGCTCTGAAATGGAAAACCTGGGGGTGCTTCCCGATTCCCTGTTGTTTGTAGCTATTACAGCCTCTTGAAAAGTGACCCGAGCTTCTCCAGCTTCTCTTTCTCTAACATATAAATTTTCCAAAAATTGATTAAGGAGTAAGAAGTTGTCCCAAATTACCTCTACCTTGGCGAGTATATTTTGCTAGGTTGCAGAAACTCTACTCCGAATCTCCATCGCCTGGGACTGAAATATCCTGATATTTATAACTTTACTTTCGGTGATTTCCACTCTAGCCTGTAGCTGTTCGATCAAGTATTTTTGCTGGCCCTCTTGTATTTTACCATTCTGAACCACCAGATCTGCTTGTTCGAGCTTAGTTTTGAGCAACTCTATCTCACTTTTATCGGCCAACCTTGCTTGTTTTATCTCTACACTTGCCTAGTCCTTGGCAACCTCCTCTGTTGTGGCTAGTCTAGCTTCTAGGGTTTTGATGATGAGGCGATTTTTTCACTTCAGCTATTTTTTCAAAACCCCGACTAAAAAATTGATTTGCTGTGGCATATGCCCCTAATGTCCCTGCTATTTCTATTGCAAACTGTTCATTCTTCTTGTCTTTCCCATCGGTCAATACTTTGTATTTCTTGGCTGTTGATTCCCCTCCCTAATAGAATTCTCTCTTTACCACAACCTTTCTCTTCTTATCAAAGAAGAACTCATTTGGAGGGAGCTCTTCCATCCTTATAGGTCTCAATTCTTCATTTAAAATCCACCCTACATCAATGTTTCCCTGAGTTGACTGCAAGGGAGTAATGGATGCGATGGGATCTCCGATTTGCTTAGCTGGTTGCCCTAGAGTAGTAACCGGAGTCTGATTTTTCGGCGGGTTGGGAGTCTTTATCTCTATTTTCGGACTCGTAGTTTTCTCTTCCTCTTCCTGGTGTTTTTCTTGACTGGGTGTTACATCTTTGGAGCCTTCATCATCTTTTTTTTTCACCTCCATTGTACTCGGATTCTCACCCGACAATACTGCGGGAAGACAATTGCATCGATGTTCTTGGAATTTCAGAACATCGACCCTCTCTTCAGGTGTCAGGGTTTGTATCTAAGCTAAAATCTCGACATAAGATCTTGCGCCTCGGAAAACATCATCCGAGGGCAAATTTTCATGTTCGAACCTTTTGAGTCTGCAACTGGCCAAATGATTACTTACGACCCTTTGCGGATCGTGCTTCTTGAATTCAATAAGAACCAATTTTTGGTCTTATAGGGCTGCTGCCTCAACTTTAGCATGCCCAAAATCTAACAAAGAATATGAATTTAAATGAACAGGAAAAGGTGGCCATACCTTCTTTGAATATCCCTTAAGCCCCTTGCTTATGCCACCAATTACTGTTTGTCTAGCAACCTGACGACAAGCCAGCTTGTCGGGTATCAATAATGGTAATGCATGCGAGGGAACAGAAGCCCTGAAAAATATGAGATATGAGAATTCAGCTTCTACATACCAGTCACCTATACTTCTCAAATTCATCACTATACTATCTGAGATTCTGGGTGGTGGGTGGCCGAAAATAGTGACATGCAGCGGTACCATTACCCAGTTAAAGATTTCATATATGAAATCTGCCGCTTTGTTTTCCCACAATTTTGAATGATAGACATGGATGGGCTCGACCTCTGATGGAGTCCAACTACATCTCATTAAGGGAAAGGGTGTTAGAAAACACACGACATCCATAATGTACACGGACATAAAAAATGAAGCAATCTTTCTACTTTCTTTCTGCGCCCGATACTCTGTAACTCGACTGGTCAAGCTATCAGAAAACATTTTCGCACAGTCAAAGGAACAACCTTCAGTGACTTGATGTATTAGAGGCACCCATTGAAGAAAGAAATGTGTGGTGTCCTCTCTCCCATATAATCTGCAGGTCATCATAGCTATATACTTGAACTGTAGTTCCAAGGAAGCTATTGAATATATACCATTACTGTATGCCATGAACTTCGTAGGGTGTGAAACCCAATCTCTGATTAAGCATGACATGGTCTTGTCATATTGCACACATTCCTTCTATTTTAACTTCTCCAAGAATTCGGCATCGTATGTAAGGTCCTACACGGTAGGCAACTTGTACATAGCCTGCAGTTGTTCGTGTCTGAAAGTCCCGATGGTGACCTTCTGCTCATTGATGATGGTTCTGGTTTGTATGTCCACATGGTCTAATGCCCAGTAGACCATATCATAGTAAGGGAGCATTCGTGGCTTGGCCACTACTTTATGCATTCCAGATTGGACGACGATCTTATATTTGATGGTTATGTCGTCTTTTTCATTGTCACTGGAATCATCAGAATAATATACTAATTCAGCCTGTAGAACATCAGAAACAAACGACCAGGTCAGGACAGAGTCGACACTTTGATGTGAAGTATAAATGACGTTGTCTGAACCTTGTCCTGAAACCTCAATTTTGTTTTTAGACGCTTTTCACGGGGCCATGATGGGAGATCCTGCTTTAGCTCTTCTGCGATAAAAATATGTATACATACAGAAATTAGTTCGCTGAGAAAAGTGTGCTCTGCGTAATATAGAAATGAATTTGTGATAATGAATAACAACTCTATATATTCAAAAACTCGGTACTTTTTAAGAACAGATCAGTCAAATCACGCTTAAATATAAATTTAGCAATAAAAAACCCAATCTCTACTTGTCGATTTGCCTTGCTTCTAATTAATCCAATAAATTTTGGCGATTTGAAATGTCAGTTCGTGTAAGGAAGAATTAATATTGCCTCGTAAATGTGCATGCATTGAATCACGGGAAATACTGGCTTAGCTCAATTAATCAGGTTTTACCAACGTTAATTAATCTTTCAGTACTCGCTGCATCGAGAGTTTTTGCTTAAACCCTTTGAACCTCTAACACCTAAGATTGCGATGATTGTCTTTGGTTAATAAAAAATGTAACTATGATTAGGTGCTTAATTAATTATGTGATTATTTATATCGCAATTTCGTGACTCAGAGCTTCGAAGGTATAGCTTTCGGGCAGTTTGTATTCCGAGTTGCGAAACTGCGAGATCGCGATGATATGTTTTAATTTAAAAGGGAGGATAAAATCAGATTAAGTGTTTAATTAATTATGTTTATATCTTTATCGCAACTTCATGACTTGGGGCTTTGACAGTCTAGCTTTTTAAAAGAAGATACGCTGAGTTGCGAATTTTCAACAGAACTTAACCATGGCTAAGCTTTTAACTTTAACCTTAACGCGGGTTACTAAAACAAGAAATTCGTGGTTTCAGCTATCAGGGTTACGACAGTAAGACTTTTGGATTTAGTAAACGCTGAGACACGAAAATCCAATGATGCTTAGCCGTAATTTAGGAAAATTTTACTCTCGTTACTGACCTGGGTAAAATTTTAAAACGATTTCACCATTTTGTTGTTTGGGACTTGTGAACTATGTGATCTATAGCATCCGACATACGAAATCCCGAGGTAAAAAAGGGGGAAAATTATTTGAACAAAAAGTAGAACTCGCCTTGAGAGTATGATAACCATCGCCGCTCCCGTGATGAGACTTCAGAGATTTTGAAACAACAGAAGGAAAATACGAAAACCATCTTTTTATTTCAAGCATTAAGACATGAAATTCAAAACGGGCTAAAAAACAAAGGCGGCTCCAACATAGGCTCCAACTAGGGATCCCATTTTCTTGTAAGACGAGAATAACAGTAGATCATGTGTCGATATTGGGTAAATGGAGTCAATGGCTTTAATCCAGCGAAAAGGTTCCTGAGAACAGGATAACCAAGGGGAAAGAGACTTTGTTTTTTACCTTTGAAAATCTTTTCAAACTCAGATACTTTTTTAAACTTAGTTGTAATCCCTTTCACGACTTTCCCCTTCCCGTTACTCAATTCAGGTCTGCCTTAAGACAATCAAAACAGTTCTAGGAGACCCAACAGATCTTGTGGCTATCAACTTTCATCAAAAGAAGAAGAGTATATATTTTTAATAAGGAAGGCCTATCTAAACATGGGATGTAGATCAGGTTTTTAAAAAGAATTGCTTACCAGAGTAGAGTGTTATTCATGTATAACAACCTTACAGATATCTCAGATATTGCTTCACTGCCAGCAAGCCTGTTCAATACCCCGGTGAAGTTATCTGACCCCTTTTACTGAATTTCCTTTCACCACTTCGGAATATATTTGTGCATTTAAATGCTGAGACGAGGGAAATCATTTCTGAATTTCCTTTCATCGTCTCTTGGACTATATGGGGGCAATCATTTCTGAATTTCCTTTCACCACCTGTCTTATAATTTTCTTTTTTAGAGCGCGAAGATGGGGGCAATCAGTTTGTATCAGGGTTGATATCTGTGTAATATTTTGCATTATAGGTCTGTCAACTTACTTTGATTACTCGGTACCAACCTTCCCTTAACCTTCACAACACCTTCGTTTTCAGGGAAAAAGGGAAAATAACTTTCTTAGGGTATTCTATTTGAGCAAGCCTCAATCCTTTGAAATTGTTGAAAAACCTAGGAAAGTCAGGATCACTTTAAGCATCCCTTCATTTAGCAAGGGACCGAGGAGTTGTGAAGACCCGCTTTCTTTCCACAATCTGATTTGAAGCTCTCAAGGTTGAAACAAAGTCTCTTCTCCCTACGTATGCGAAACGAAAAGATGTTGACTTTTTAAAAGCTAAACCCGAAGACAGAAAAGGGTGATAGATAGTGATTTATGGACTGAAAAACAGAAGTCAAAAAATCAAAACTGACTCTTGTAAATCTTTTTCGGGGGCACTTTACATTGACTGACTGATTTAATTTGAGAAACTTGTTTAATTTGTCTCATTCTTTCGTGAACGATTAAACAAGAAAACATTCTGTTATTTATTAGTTTAGATGATGTTGTTGTCTGAATGAGGTTACCTCGGTTTTCTTTAATAGTCCTTCAAAACAAGTCTTTTAGGAAATCTCACCTTTACCTTATCGTCTCATTTTCTTTGCACAATATCAAAAATCTTTTGTATCACCTGTTTAAGCCGATTTATTTTCGACACCAACTTTCGGTTTACTTCTCCTGCTTGTTTTGTGTGCAGCTGGAATTCTGTAAGAGGCAAATACGAAGGTTATCGAGGCTATCTGAAAGGTGTCGAAAATTCGCGAAAGAAAATCAACATAACAAAACGAAATGGAAAATATATATACACAAGTAAAAATTCTATATATGAATATATAAATAAAAAATTAAATGAACTCCCTTTTTTTTTCGGTGACTATTTATGTCATATAATGCTTCAGATAATGCCCATTGATAGGGGCGTTGAGGATTTCACCATCTAGATTTTCCAGTAGGAAATAATTTTTTCCTTCAAGAGACGAGACTCTGAATGGCCCATACTAGAGGTGATCGAATTTACCATGTTTCATTGCTTCTTCCCTCCTTGCATCCCTCAGTACTAAATCACCTGGGAGGAAATCTTTGTCCTTTTCCTTATGGTCGAATAATGCCTTCATGTCATCTTGATACTTCTGTATCTTTTCATCTACTTCGATCCTGTGCTGTTGAACCTCGGTTAGCTGGTTTATCCTCCTAGTGACATGATTAAGTTCTTATTTCTTATCTTTCCACAACTTCATCACGAGGAGTGCTAAATTTATTTGTAACACTGCATCTGTCCCATATACCATCTAAAAAGGAGACATGCCGATAGACTTTTTAGTGCCTATACGATTCTCCCACAAAGCGTACTTTAAATGTACATGCAAAGACTTTTTTCTTTCATCCAACACTTTCTTAATTATATTGATCAGGCTCTTGTTAGACGACTCAGCCAGTCCATTTCCTTGGGGGTAGTACGTTGTAGAATGGCCAAGAATGATATTATACTTTTGGCAGAAGCTGATCATAGCCATAGATTTGAAATCCTGGGCATTATCCGTGACTATCTTTCGGGGGAAGCCAAATCTTGACAGGATATTGTCTTCTAAGAACTCTATTACCACCGAGTCAGTTTCCCTCTTAGTCGGAATAGCTTCCACCCATTTAGTAAAGTAGTCTGTGGCAGTTAAGATCCACTTGTGTTGGGTGCTAGAATGCGGATTAATTTCTCCTATGAAATCTAGACCCCATTGTTGAAAAGGGGCTTCAGTTTTGATCGGAACTAAAGGTAGCGCCAGGAGTTTCTGTTTACTTGCAAATAGCTGACAAGGGTTACAGGCTCGGACTTTGGCGTTAATGTCTGAAAAGAGTTTTGGCCAGTAATACCCAGCCCTTAGAATTTTTTAAGCTGTGGCCCTCCAAGCGTGATGTTCTCCACAAAATTCTTCATGAAATTCACGTATAACCCTTTCTGTTTCCAATTCGACTAAGCAGACTAACAAGAAACCGAGCGGGTATTTCCAATATAGTTGATTTTCGGTGATACAATACTTAATCGCATGAAGCTTTAAAGTCCTGGATTTTGATGGTGATAGTTCCCTTGGGCATTTTAGAGTTAGTAGGTAGGATGCTATGCTTCTGTACCATTTTGATGATGCAAACTTCTCCTCGATCTTAATTGCACTTGTTGGTTCATCAAGCTCGCTTATGTTCATATTTTCCTCATATCCCTGTAGGCAGTTTATATCCAGAGCTCTGAGATTTGATTCAGCCAAAAGTTTGGCTGGGTCTTGTCCTTTTATTAATTTAGTAGGTTTGATTTCTAGGTCAAATTCTTGAATCTTGGCCAGCCATCATCCTCTTTTCTCGTCATTGTTTGGTTGCACCAAAATATCTTTCACAGAACCGGTTGGTACGTACACAATGATCTTGGAGTGCAATACATATGTTCTAAATGCCTTCAGTTCTTTTACCATGGAGTACACTTGTTTTTCTATTATAACGTATTTAAGTTCTGTGTCTCTGAGACTCTTGCTGAAAAAGGCAATCGGCTATTCGAAACCCTCTTCGTTCTTTTGGAGGAGCACCGCAACAATCATGTGTTCGGAGGCAAATGAAAAAATAAGAAAGTCTTTCAGATAATCGGGACTTGCCAATATAGGTACCTCAGCTATTACCTTCTTAATATGGGCGAACAATGCTTTGGCTTCTATTGTCAACTTTACTTTGTTGTTCTTTTTCAGCATATTTGTGATCAATTTTACAATTTCAGTGAAATTTGGGACAAATCTTTGTAAAAAAATTATTTTTCCTAAGAAAGATTGAATTTCTTTTACATTTATGGGAATGTTTATAGTGTCTATTGCTTCAACCCTCTTAGGATCAATCTTAATTCCATCCTTAGATACAATATGACCCAGTAATTTACCCTCTTGCATGGCTAAGTGCGATTTCTTGGGGTTTAAGGATAGACCAAACCTGCGGCATTTTTCGAATGTTTGTTTAAGATGTACCAGATGCTCTTCATCGGATTTGGAGAAGACTGTTAAATCATCGAGATAGATGAATGCAAACTTATCCCTCTCTCCAATGAAAGCGATGTCCATAGTGCATTGGAACGTGGCTCCTGCATTCATCAAACCAAAAGGCATCTTATCATACATGAACGTACCCCAAGGAGTAGTAAAAGCTGTTTTTTCTTTATCTTGTTCATTCATGGCAATTTGATTATATCTAGAGAAACTGTCAATCATAGATATTCTATTCACCCAACTACCCTTTCTAGCACATGATCCATTTTAGGTAGTGGATAGTTGTCTTTAAGAGAGGACTTATTTAAATTTCTGAAATCCACGCACAGTCTGATTTCTCCACTCTTTTTTCTAACCGGAACCAAATTCGCCACCCAGTTAGAATATCTGAGAGGTACTATAATTTTTTCCTCCAAAAGTTTCTTCACTTCTCTCTCGACCACAGGTAATAAAATGGGGTTGATCTACCTAAGCTTTTGTCTAAAAGGTTTGACCCCAGGTTTTAAAGGTATCTTGTGATCGATCACGGTAGTGTCGGAAGTTCCTAACTTGTCATAAGACCAGGCAAAAGTGTCTTTAAATTGTTTGAGTAGGTCCTTAAATTTGTCCTTTATTTCAAGGGGGAGAAGCTTATATATTTTAACCATCCTAGACTCTTCTTTGGTTCCTATGTCACAGTCTTCAACCTCTTCGGGTTGGGGTTGTAAGGTGGATTTTATGGGTATGTCATTTTGATCAAGCAGTCTTTCTAGAGGGATTAGTCCCTTTGGAATCTGGTTATTTTTTAGGACCAGCATACAATGATTTGCAATTTTGTCTTGGAAATCTTGAGGATCCTCCCCTTCTTGCATGATCCATATCTGATCATTTTGATTTTCTTGGTCTGCATGAGTTTCGGAAAATTCACCTACTACTTCAAGAAACTTCTTAATTTGTTCATCATCCTCAAAAACCTACCAGTGCTTGATATTATCTGGTATAGATGGTCTGTGTCTTATCTCTATGTGATACTTCAATTTAAAGGTTGTAGGAGGAGTGAAAGTTGAAGCCGCTTTAGCTAATGCATCAGCATGTAAGTTTTCTGCACGTGGGATGAAGTGGACATTTACAGACGAGAAATTTTTTTCCATCAAATCCTAGGCACAATTCCTGTATGATCTTAATCTAGGATGTTTGGCTTGGTACCGTCGATTTATTTGTTTGACTATTAACTCTGCATCTCTGTATACCTCTAGGTTATTTATTTTTAGCTTCCTGGCGGCCTCTAATCCTAAGACCAATGCTTCATATCCACATACGTTGTTAGTATAATCTATATCCCATTAAAGTCTGTAATAAAAAGGAACAACGAAATTTCCTTCAGGAGCCACTAAAAGCACTCCTGCACCAGCCCCTTCACAAGATGAGGCACCATAAAAAAACATTTTCCAGATACCGGTGCTACACATATCCTCGGTCATGTAGCCTGACTCTTCCTTCTGTATATCGTTTTCCTCTGGAAAACCATCTAAATCGTCATTAAAAGATAAGATACAATTTCCTAAATCTTGATTTGCAATGTAAATAGGGAAGTTGTTCGGATTTTGAGGGTCGCTTACTGTATATGCTAACCTCATCTCTTTGTACAATCGAGTAAATTTCCTACCAATCACAGGAATTGTGGCGAACGTCATATCCAGTTGAAGAGAACCCCCCATTTTGGCTCCCCATGACCTAGACAACAGTAAGCCATACTTGGGGGGAATATCAACAATAACCACATCCATCAAGATACTCTTAATTGGGACCTGTGCCAGGGCAACTACTAAATCCTTTATCATTCCCATACACTTAACTCTTCCCGAGTCAAAAGAGTAAATATCTCCGTAAGGTCTGGTGATCTGGAGACCCAATTTGTCCATAATAATTTTAGGCATCACGTTATGGGAGGCTCCGGAGTTTAGCATGCAATTATGTAGCAGTTGATCGTATACATTTAAGGTGATATAAAAGGGAGCAACAGTGTCTTTGGCCCCTTCAAAATGTGGACCAAAAGTGATGTTTGGTTTATCATCTTCCAGGTTTAAAACATCAGACTAGCTTTCTAGCTCTGAGGCACCTATCACTTTGGTAATCTGCTTTTGATAAACTGGATTTTTTGCTAATTCTACCAGAGGAACTGGTATCTTAATTTTATTTATCTCGTTTTCGAAACTAAAAACTCCACTCACCTTGTTTGTTTCTCTAGTTGGGACTTTTGAATCCTTCCTTTCTGACTTATTCATCTGGACTGCTTTATTACGCATTGTCTTGGTTGAAGGCGTAATTTTATTAGCTGTTTCGGTTCCTTGTGCTTGGGTCTCAAGTTTTCCCACTTTAGACTCTTGTGTGCCTACTACTTTCACTTTTCTATTAGGTAATAGGGTTTCTTTTGGAGTAGGCTCATAAGTTTGACCTCCTGGGAGAATTTTCTTAGGTTGAGTAGTTGAAATGGGCTTACTCTTAGATCTCAACTTATACTTAGGTTGGACCTAGGCCATTATCATTTTGGTTTCTTGTTGAGAGCTACAAAGGTCAGTATGATCTCTTTCTTCACCCTTAACCGATGATTGTTGAGTGTTTATAGATTTTTCATAATCTTCTCTAGTCAGATACGGTTGTGTGTAGTCATCACCAAAGTTTGTGACATCATTATCCGAATCTCCGAAATCTTGGAGATCATTCGCTCCTATAAAATTTTCGTTCTTTAGGGGAGCTTGTATTTTTTGGTCTTCGTTTTTTATCTGTCTTTGCTGGTTCAGGGGGTTGGGGTTCCTCTTGAAATCCTTTTTGGTGAAAGAATTGACTTTGGCCTATTCTAGCTCCATTCTAGATATTTTATTAGATAGTTCCTTAATTACCCTAGCCATATCATCTACTTTGTCATCTGTGTATCTATTAGACCCTGACGACCCTGCTTGTTCTCTAAAGCGTCTATTTTATCAATTTCTTGTTTCTACTTTAGATTTTAACTTACCAGAATCCATCATATTTGACTCAATTTCTACAACGTCATCTTGCATTTGGTTTAGAGTAGCACCCCTTCTTTCCCGTAGAAGAAGTGCAAAATCTGGTTCGAAAGCCCTCGTGAAAGTTACTTTGGCCGCGGGTTGGGACGGTTTAACCTCGGTTGGGATTTTGTTATCCATCTTATTGAATCTTTGAATAAAATCCATAACTGTTTCTGAATTCTTTTTTCTTAAAGACCCAAACTTGGTTAGATAATATAGGTGGTCCTTTCTTTCTCCCCATTGTCTAAGGAAAGCATCTTCCAAGGCGTCATAAGACAAGATAGATCCTGCGGGTAGACTCCAAAACCAAATTCAGACCTGTCCTTCGAAGGTTTGGAAGAGAAGCCTTGAATACACATATTCATGTTTGAGACCTAGGATGTCTGCGAATTGGTCAAAGAAAATTATGTGCTCGGCTGCGGTCAGATCTCCTTCCCCAGTGAATTTTGGCAATTTTTTTTATATAATTTTCAGGAAGGTCGTGTAGAGGAACGGGTAATACCAAGGGAGTGTATATTGCTGCCACTTTAGCGAACACTCTGGGAGGGGGGAAGGCCCTTGGCCTCTAGCTCCTCCTCCGATAACCCCTCCACCTCCTCCTCCGGCGGCTGCCATCGTTATTAGTGGAAAGTTGTAAAGGGGGTTTTGGAAGATTAAAAGTGAATCTTTACTTTCTTCACAGGGTGAAAAATCCGAGGATGACTGGTAAGGGATGCGAGGGCTTGGCTCTTCGGACTTGCAAGAGATGTAGTCAGGGGAACCAATGGGTGCGGAAGATGGATGTGTGAAATATTCTTTGAGACTGTGTGAGGTCAGGAAATTCAACTGAAGAGTCGATGATATATCGGTAGTAGATAAATTTTCTGTAGGACTTTTTCCTTTATGTTCTGCAAGGGTTATCAGATGAGTTTTTCTTCTAACTTTGGAGTAGTTCGATGTTAGATCCTTAGTGTCGAAGAGAGGGCTATGTGAAGTCAAAGGTTCAGAAGAAATTTTGGTCTTTAGTTGTGGGTATTTAGGATGATAGACTGCAGGGGTCGACTTAAGAGATCCTCTCGTCTTTAAAATTTTCTCAGGGTCGGTAATGGGTGTGGTCTGTTTACCATCCGGGTTTTTCCTGGTATTCCTTCATCTAGATGCCAGCTTATTAATTGTGGAGTCGGCAAGTGAAAGATTGGAAAGCCTTTAAAATGTGTGCACTCTTTGTTCACTATCAAAGGGTGGCACTTTCAACGAAATAAATGTCATTTTCCCAGGGCAAAAGATTTTGTAACTTCGGTCCCTGACAACAGCGCTAAAAAGATGTTGTTCCAGAGTCTGTACTTAAGTCTTAGAAGTATAGTGTCTAGGCATCTGAAAGTGAGTAAAGGGTAGAGAAGGAAGAAACATCAACCTTTGGCAAGGGAAATTAGGGATGATTTATGTGTTGGCGTTTCCTAGCTTCCAACTGTTCCTGAATGTTTATATCCCATTCAATCGTTTCCCATGAACGTTTGAGTTCAACCCGGGTAGTGGCTATTTTAAGAATAGTATCAAAAAGGTTTAAGGCAATGTGTGTTTTATCTGATAGTCCAGGTTCGATATTAGGCTGTCTTGTTATAGGGACAGTCATGGAGGAACAGTAAGATAAGAAAATCTTAGGGGGAATTTAAGTGTTGTCTCAATTTCGGTCTTATAAAAAAGAGTTTACAGTTTCAGGAGTGAAAAAAGGGTGCAAACCAAAGGCGCTTTCCCATAACTAAGTTATATTTTAATAAAAATGTATGAGGTGGGAGAAAACATTAAGCTGTCTATCGAATAAGGCTCCTATCAAGGGAGAATCTCATGTATAAACAGAAGAAGAAAAATGTAAAGAAATAACCTGATGAAGCATAAGATATATATAGAATTCTTGAAATGTTGACCCGTCTTATACCCACTGATAGTTGGTACAGAGGAAAAATAGTAAACATTATAGAAAACCAAAATTCATTCACTATAGTAAAGGTTGTAATAAATTATAGTGAAGCACTCATCAGATACAAATATGAAATGAAATGAAATAATGAGATACAAGGAAACAAACTCATAACACAGTCGTGACGTAATTGAGAATCTTCAGATTTGCTTTATATTAACTCTCAAAATGGAAAACCTCTATTACAATCGACACAAAAAGGTATATTTATACAGTTTTAC
>CBVK0100300411.1:0-13135 GCA_900067695.1 Picea abies
AAAACACACAATAGTATCTTGTGATAAGGAGTGGCAAATTCGATTTGCATCATTTTGTTCTGGTTCGCCCTTCTCACATAAGGATCAAACCCGAGGTCGCATTGCGATTGACAGAGTTACCCACCCTGCTTTATTGATATCGGTGTAGAGGTTGCACGTATTATGGGGGTCACTTGAAGGTATACCCACAATGATGAGTGGAAGCCTCTCAAGATGATTTCGGGATAGATACCCTTCCCTTGCGTGTGGATTGGATTGTCCACTGTTCCCCCAGGCATTATTGTTGTTGGTGGTAACCTTAGTAGCCTACCTTCTTAGAGTCTTACACAAGGTGACTGTGAAGGAGAAATTCTTCATGGTACCTGGAATCAACATTGGCCAAACTCACTCGAGCTCCTTGGAGGGCATACCCACGATTATGTGTGGGAGATTGCATCAGGGTGTAAGTCCATTAAGCAAGTCATCAACGTAACTTTTCCACCCTCACCTAGCCCCTCCTTGTCTCATCGTCGCGACGTTGGATTTCATCACCAACTAGTGACTTCGGAATCGGAAGGTCTTGTTTGCTTGGTTTTGATTCCTAGATTTTACTAGCACGTGTTGTTTGTTTACCCAAGTTGACCATAAAATTTCTTTCGTAAGATTCTAACTTGATCACGATTGACCCTCCACACCGTTCATGTAGAATGCAAGGCCTACCCCCAGAAGATCTAGAAGGTTCTCAACCCTTGCCTACCAACTCACTAGAGGGCTCTCCTCAATAGAGTGAAGTCCAGGATGTCACCACTCCACAAGTGGAAGGAACTAACTCTTTAGAACGGTTCAGAATTACCATTTCTCGAGAGGACTTCCAACTTCCCACAGACTCTGAGAGACGTATTGTTCAAGTGAATTCTTCCAGAGATCTAGTTGTTCAGTCTTCTGGATCACCAACCGGACCTTTCATAGGACCTCAAGGTCAAGATCCTTTTTGGACTACTGGAATTTTTAGACGGGATCTCTTTGGCTCAGGAGCAGGCATTGATATCACTGTCATACCTGAGCTACCCGAAACATCTGATCCAGATGCAGTACCTTTTACTATTTCATATTATTTTCCTAGTACAGATGCTCCATGAGCTAACCACATCTTGACTCTCCCTCTACAAATGGTCCATTACACAATGGTCCCAGATACTACGAGTCCTCACACCGGGATTACTACAGCTAGCCAAGCCCCCATTGGCACACCACTTTCGCCCAGAGTCACCCCAACACTTCCACCCGGATATCATGAGTTGAATGCTTCTATTCTCGCTTCTACACAAATCACATCCGGAACTCCTAGTGGTTCAACTCCTTCTGGGCACCATGTGCCCAGTTTCATTCCAACACTTACTCCACCCTGGAGATCTATCTGGACAGGTAGATCTCCTCTTGAGAGCTAGACTCTTAACTCTTAAGACAAAAGATGCTTATCATGGACACTAACTTCCTTTTAGATCTATATAAACTGATGTATGAGGAGGAAGGAGAAAAGAAGTACCTTTTACCGATGTTTGTCCCTACATGCTCTGAGTTGAGCTCCAATCTTTCGCTCCTTGATAAGCTGTGTAGACAAACAATAGTACAACCATTTCCTACTCTACTGACATTATCTTGAAAATAGACCTATCTATTAGAGACAAGTTCATGTGAGATCAAACACAAACTAGAAAGAAACAGGCCAAGCGTGTCATATTAATGAGAACAATGACGGAAGTAACTTACAACCGTAGATACGAGTGTAGTAGCTTCGTCAAATCCCCTTTGTCTAACCCTTGCTCAAAAGATCCACGATCCGGATGACAACAACTTCACTGATTACTCTCCTCCAGTTCACTGAGTGTTTCCTATGAGATCATAGGTTTCATGCTTCTAATTCTTCCTCCTTTCCACCATGATAGAGCCTATTTATATAGGTTTAGAGAGGCCTAACCTCTTGAGGTATATTTAGGGTAAGTTTAGGATTTTCCTCCTTGAGTTAGGGATCTTCCCTAAGATTACGACTGAACCAAGAATTTGAATTCAACTACCTTCCAAGATTGAAATATCTTCCCTTTATTCTCCTCAATAGACCAACTCCTGCCCAGAATAGGCAGCGCTCCCTCAAAAGGGCCATCAGAGCACTATAGCACTCCCTAGTAGGCTTTAGGGGGGCGCCAGCACTCTTAAAATCAATAGCACTCCTCTTACAAGGTTTTTCAGTGCTATAACGCTCCCTAGCAGTTTAGAGGGGATCATCAGTGCTCCTAAGAGAGATACAAGGGAGCGCTCTCTTCTAAAACCCTAGATTTAGTGATTTTTTCAGGTGGCAAGAGGTACTTAACTTCATTCAACCATTCCTCTTCCTTCAAATCAAGTGTTTGAGGCATTTTAAGTGTCTTCTTAAAGTCGTCATAAGCATGACATAGGCTTCATGGTAGTATGCTTTGCTTGACACTTGCGACACTTGTGAGCAGCATGCGACACTTGTGAGTAGCATGCGACACTTGTGAGCAGCATGTGACACTTATCAAAGTGAGTAATGTTGATGTGTAACAGATTTCCCCCCAAAGTATGAAGTTAGAAGATGAGAACTAATAACTGAAATGCTTTGTAGACTTTTAAGAAAGGGTATAGACGTGGAGAACCTGACAAAATCTGCACACAAACATCCAATAAATATTATGACATGTTTCAAACCCAAGGATGGCATACCTATGCTTGGGTGATCAAGACTTGCAAGATATGGCCGCCATAAAATATATTGTGTATCCATAATTGTATTGATAAAAAGGTATAGCCACCAAGGATACAGTGTGGATCTATACTCTGATGACCTAAAACGATCGTAGTCACAAAGAATACATAGTGGATCTATGAGATGACAAGACATAGCCATGACCAATACAAAGTGGATCTATGTAACAGTATATGTGTCATTGTTCAAGAGAAACTCCTTTGCAACCTGGGCAAAGTACATATCAAAGTGATCACTCAACCCAGGGTCTTCTTACCGATCTTGATGTAGTACGAATCTAACCATGTGAATAGATGTCCTGATGTCGAACATGGAAAAAACAACTTGATTACCGGTCAATGATATAAACCGTTAACAAGCATGAGGGAGATCACCATTAATGCCAATGGTTCCCAAGGTACTCTAGTACATTCCAACGAATGTGAATGGATGAGTTGGAATCGAACATCCACGGAATCATCCAATCAAAGTTCAATGATTTAAACCTCTTGTCGGACGTGAGGAGGCCTGCCATTGATGCATGCAGGTCCTAAAGTACTAACTAGTTTTTAAGTCTAATTCTTGGATAATGTATTGAATTCGATAGGAATAGGCTCATCGGAGGAGGGCCTTGATGCATCCCCCATCAACGACACGAAACAGACATAGAGATGTAATTGGTAGATCAAATGAACATCGACTGACATGGGTATTGAGACAAGATATTTGCGATGGATGACTCTCAAGGCGGATACTTCCCTTGAACACTGAGGCACAACAGTAGAAACATGACTTGGAACAAAACTTGATGATGTAGTGGATGATGTGACTTACGTCAGGTGACCCAAAGAAGTGAAAGAAACTCAAAGAATTGGCTCAGTGCAGAGGTTCAGTGGATTATAATGTGTGCAAAAGACAAAGTGTCGTGTTCAAGGGAGACTCTAAGAATTACTTGGTAATTTTCTCAAGAGACGGCTTGGCTTGCTTCTTTAAAATTTTCCCCCATCCAGATAGACGAGTACCTCTTTTTAATTTAACGAGCTCGAGGAGGGTAACACATGCTCAATATAACTCACCTTTGGTAAGTTCCTCTTCCTTTGTTTAACGAACTGGAAGAAGTAAGGGTTCGTTCCCGTATGGGCCTGTCGATGTTTGTTTTAGCGAGTCCAAAGACAGAAAACTCGAAGGTTTTTCATGATTATAGAGTCTGGAAAAACACTTAAAAGAGAACTCTCTCAGTTCCTTTTTCATACAGTTAGTCTCACGAGGCCGAAAAAGAGATAAACTACCACTCGAAAGATGCCCTTCCGAATCTTTTAACGAGTGTGAAAGGAAGCAAGATCACTCGACAATCTTTTCATACTTATAGAGTCTGAAAAGAGTTTAAAGGTGACTCCAGGGGGTTCCTTTTTCATGTGTGCATGCGGGTCCGAAAAAGAGATAAAAGTATACCCGATGCGTTCTTATATTCTCGAGATTGAGAACAAACTAAGACTATGCTTATGGATGTGACAAGGTAAACAATCGATCAAAACTTCTTTCAAACATGTAGTGTCAAAACTGCAATCCAGAGGTTTAGTGAAGCCATTATATTGTCAAAGAAACCCACAAATAACTATACCTTATAAAAAATGGAAATTTATAAATAGCAATACAAGAAAAATATTTATTTACCATTTCATTTGCATAAGGATTTGTAGCAGTGGAGATTCTTATTTTGGAGGTGGATCTTGTTTTGCTTGATACCGGAGATACGGTTGACCATTTCTCTCACCGTTTGGACGAGGTAGATCTTCATTTCCTCCTCTTTCAATTACATGGTTCAAAATTTGTTTTCACAGCAATATTTAAATAAGAAAACAAATCCCTAGGTCGTCCAACAAAAAGACCAAATCAGCCTCTAATCAAAATGGTGGGAAAAAGACATTTGTTTACAAAAACGCTTCTAGAGGGTGATAGCATAGATGCCAATGCTTTTATACTTGAGTAGATAGGTCGTTTTCATTAAGGAATCCATAAGAAACTCAAAAATATGCCCACGCATCCATTATGAAAATCATTTTAATTTAAAACATTTTATTGCTGCGTAGTGATCATTGAGTAATAAAAAAAGGGTGTGGTCCTTTTTGAAAAGTATGGGCAATAGATTTCAATTTTTTTAATTACTTAAGAAATTGCCAAAAAATTGAATAATGAAATTCTTTGTTTTTTGTTTGTAGGTGATTTTGGCAATGACCATGATTGAGTGGAAGGAACGAGAGCATGAGCTTGATGATTTGGCTACTTTGCGGAGTCCTCGTACGCGGGCTGTGTTGAGAGATTGTGGCCTTCTGAAATTCTTCAAGCTACAAAAGATGAAGAAAGAGATCCTTCTACTTGAACACATAATCATCTTGTGGGATGTTGCAGAGCAGGGGTTTCGGATTGGAACATAGATTCTCACCATTGAGTTGGAAGATGTGTATTTCTTGACTGGCCTCTTGAAAAGAGGGGCTCCTATAGCTTTTTCCGGACAGAGGGCGCTTCCTGAGCAAGTGGATGTGTGCCTGGCACGTCATTGTGTCCCAGGAGCAAGACTGGTGGGGGGTAGAATCCCCATCAAGGATATCAGATATTTACCCCTTCGGTCTATTTTGTTTGCCATTATGAGTGTGACAGGAAGCACTAGCGCGCATCTGGCATCGAGATCACAGGTAGCTTATGGCGTACAGTGTTTGGAGTCAACACTGTTTAACTGGAGCGTAGGGTTTCTTCGGAACGTGAAGGACCAGGTTTCGAGATGTAGGATGGGGCAGAAATAGTTTGGATACAGTTCTTTCTTGGTCTCATTCTTCTTAGAGTGCATCCCCCAGATGCAGCCTTAGATTGCATTTGCGGTACGACCAGTGGGAGAACCACGGATGGAACGGTGGACAAGTCTGTCTCCGAGACTAGTGGCAGAGTCAGAGTTTCGTTTCACCGGTGACTTCTTTTCTTGGCTAAGACGTCAATATATTTGGATAGAAGACTTCCCATATGCCGAGGTGGACTTTCACAGGAGCATGGATTTTATTCTACCAGTGGAGGAAGATTGGGATGTGTCAGGTGAGAGACTAAGCGACACCTTGTCTTGTTTTTTTGTTTTAAGTTTTTTAACGTATGTATATTTTTTTGGGTACGTAGAAGAGTTTTTTAATGGATGTATTGTTTTCAACATGCAGACAAGGGAGCAGTGTGCCTGGCTGAGATACCAGTACTAGGACGTCGCGGGGGTGCTCAAGTTGCAGTAGATCCGGGGGCACCAGTGATAGGTCTCCAGGAGAATGAAAGAAACCTTCAAGGCCTTACGATGGGCATTCCTCCTCTATGGAGGAGAGAAGTGCCTTTACATCTATAGAGACACACTGTGGGGGTGCCCGAGAATGTTAATTATCTACTGAGACAAGTAGTGCGTGCAGTGATATGTTATTCTCAGCATAATGTAGTGCAGAGAGATTAGAGTCTCTCTAGGGATCGTATATTTTGCATGACTTGTCGGACGATGTTGTATGGGTGTGAAGACTCAAAATTTTGCTCTTCCAAATACTTTTTTGATGTAATCAAAACATTTTCAGTCACGTTATGTATATATATATAGTTCCGAGTTTTTACAGTGCCAAAAGATTTGTAAATGATGATGTCTTTAATGTGATGTGTTTTAATTTACATGTGATGTACAATTTGTTTTCCTTCATGAAACCTTATCTATGGGTGAGTTACCAATCCATGATGTAATTAGCTAACGAATCTGAAATATTGTTGAGTTCTCATTGAATATGTCTGTATTCAATGTAATCAAATATTCGTTCAAGACGGAGAACTTGTAGGTGGAGACGTAGCAGGATAGGATTACGAATAGCATAGATATGATTGAGTTGATAGACCACGAGTTGGGAGTCTAGGTTAACAATGATACGAGAGATACCTAGGGAAGAGGCTTGGGTCAAAAGTCCGTTAACAACATGATATTCTTCCATGTTATTAGTCGTTGGTCCTAAGCAAATACCTCCTGAACTCACCAACTCGTCAGATTGGTAAATGACCCATGCTGCCGAAGCAATGTTCTGGGTGTGTCGACTAGCACCATCTGCAAACCCGACAAAAATAGGAAAGGAAGACATCATCTGTGCATGAAAACACAAGGCACAGTTATGAGTGGCAAAGGTAAAGACTCGAGCACGCGAAAGAAACAGACACACCAAACTAAACTACAATAATGTACAACGTACACATGCTAGGTGATCTAGGCATAGTACTTTTTAAGGTAAAGCTCGTTCCGGGGCTCTCCTAGGAAAATTCCATCATAATCGACTAACTCGTAGGCACCTCTATGCAGAAAACGTTTCACAATGTAAGGGCCACGCCACAGAGGTTCTAACTTACCTATCCCTAGTTTTTCATGAGCCTGGTCATAGACGAGGACTAAGTCTCCTTCTGCAAAATTCTGAGGATGGACGGATTTTTCGTATTGATTTTTTATCTATTTTTTATGTGCCTCGTTAACGAGAGTGACATCACGACGTGGTTCTTCCAGTTTGGTCAGATATAAGAAATGTTCTTCTTTGGTAGGAGTATGGGGTAGGAGTTCTACTTTAAGTTTCAGAGATGGAATCTCACACTCGATTGGTAAAACAGCTTCGATGCCATACACTAACTGGAAAGGAGTGAACCCAGTTGGGGTTTTCACGGAAGTACGGTAAGCCCAGAGAGTGGAGAAAAGTTGTAGATTCCAGGATGTCTTATTTTCCCCTACCATGTGTTGAATCATGGTTTTGAGGACCTTGTTGATGGCTTCAACTTGTCTGTTGGCCTAAGGATAGTATGGGGATGACTTTTCATGGAGAAAACCCAGCTTGGCATGAAATTCACTCATCATCTGGTTCTTAAAGTGTGAATCGTGATTGGTGACAATAGCGCGTGGTACACCAAAACGAGTTATAATGTGGTTAAAAAAAAAAGAGTTGTGGTACGACCATCATTCAGAAAGGTAGGCATAGCCTCAACCCATTTGGTAAAGTAGTCGACGACGACGATTATATAACCGTGCCCCTCGGCTGAGGTAGGATTACATTGCATAAAATCAATACCCCACTTGGAAAATGGGTCGATGGCGATGAAGGGGTGCAGCGTAGTAGGGTGGGTGCATGCCTTGTTGTTAAAAACTTGGCAAGGTGGGCATTTTTTGACTGCCTCAATACAATCTTTGAAAATTGAGGGCCAAAAATATTCGGCACGTAGAATCTTTTGGGTTGTAGCCATCCCATAAAAGTGATCTCCATAGGCTCCAAGGTGACAGTCATTCAAAACACGTTCAGCCTCTGCATGAATCAAAAATTGTCGAATGATAGTATCAATACCACGGCGATACAAGGTGTTGTCGATGATAAGATAACGGTAAGAATGGTGGCGAATACGTCGACGCTCTTCACGGGAAGTGTTAGGCTGAAAGCGTTGGGTTTGGAGATAAAGGAGGATGTCTCTATACCAAGGATCAGAGGTGTTGATGAGGAAAAGAGTTTGGTCAAGGAGAGAATCTCTAGGTTCTATATCTTCGTCGACATGGGGGAGATCGCAGATAAGCTCCGCAAACACCAGGGACTTTTTGGCTTTGGACTTCGCAAATTCAATATCGAACTCCTGAAGTATGACGATCCATTTAGAGTATTTACCCCGAAGCACTTGACGTGTCAAGACGTGGTACATGGGGTTTGAGTCCGCAATCACAATGGTGGTGTGTAGTAGGATGTAATGGTGAAATCTATGGACAGCGATGATGGCTGCCAGAGCCAGTTTTTCTACATGTGAATATCGGAGTTCGGGTCCATATAGACCCTTGCTCAGGTAATAGATCACATGTTCCTCACTATTGGGGTCCTCCTGAAATAATACCATTGCAATAGTGGAAGTGGAGGCGGCTAAGTAAAGGATGTAGTCCTTTGTATACTCTGGAGGGTGCAACAAAGGTACGTGAGTCAAAGCATGCTTGAGAGTGTCAAATGATCATTGAGCAATGTCATCCCAGATGAAAGGGGTGTTTTTCTGCAACAATTGCATGAATCCTTTAGTTATCTCAGCGTAGTTACAAATGAAATGGAGAAGGAAGTTTGTTTTTCCTTGCAAACTTTGGAGTTGGTTCAAACTAGTAGGTGGGGGTAAGGCCATAATAGCCTTAATCTTTAAGGGAACCACCCGAATCCCATATTTAGAGACAACAAAACTAAGGATTCGACCAGATTCAACAACAAAAATACACTTATGTGGGTTCAAGAGGATACGGTAAAACCGACATCGAAGAAAAATAGCCCATAAGTGATCAATGTGATCTGATCGATTGGATGAGTGGCTAGGTAAGTCGTCGAGGTAAGGTTCTGAAATATGCTTGATATCGTGGAAAGTGTACAACATGGCCCACTGAAAAGTGGCGCCAGCATTTTTTAGACAAAAAGGTAGCTTTTGATAGGAGAAAGTTCCCCATGGGCAGATAAAGGTTGTCTTATGTTGATCAGCAGGTAAAATTTCAATATGGTTATACCCGGAAAAACCATCCATGAAAGAGAAGATTACGCTCCCAGTGAAATTATCAATGATTTGGTTGATGAAGGGAATAGGGTAGTTTCCCTTTGGACAAGCCTTATTGAGATCCCGATAATCAACACAGACACAAATGGTCCCCTGTTTCTTGGCAACCGGAACAAGGTTGGAGACCCATTCTGTCAAAGGGATAGGGTAGATAAAGCTGGATTTTAAAATTTTCTCAACTTCTGCCTTTATGGATGTGATTTTCTTGGGATGAACCGGACAGAGTTTTTTTCGAACAGGTTTCGCACTTGGGTAAGTCTTGATTTCATGCACGATGATCGAGGGGTCGATTCCTAGCATTTCTTTGTAGCTCCAAGCGAAGACATTGTGGAATTATTTAAACAGAGCAGTGTAGGATACCACTTCTTCGGGTGTGCAATTAGCACCAAGGTTAATGTTTTCCACAATGCCTTATTTGATCAAAATATCAATAATGATCGTAGTAGAGATATTACCCATATTCCCCTCAGAAAGAGTATCTTGTGTGAGGATGGGGGATTGTGGAGAATGGGTAACATTAGGAGGGAAGACAGAGTGTATGTCTTTGTAAATTTCTTCTAGAGGTGGAAGAAAAGAGGATCGATGATGGTTATCATCCCAAGGTACGTCGTCGATACTAAGCATTTCCATTATAGATTCGTCGGAAGGAAAAATATGGGAAATGTAATCGATTGCAGACGATAGGGAATCCAACCATGATGGTATTGAGTAGGCATCGGGTGCCAATAGATGGGGGTTGTCCGGGGAGGGAGAGGCAGATTGAATAGCCACATATGCGGCCTCAGCTAGGCTAAGTGGCATGGTGTCACCGAGCACATCGAATTCCATAGGACTAGGTACAATCCAAGGGTCAAATGATTCCAAAGATTGATAAGCCATAGTCGAAATCATATTGACGGTGGAAATATGATGTGTGGTGGGTGGAAGTGGTGTAGGGAAAGTACCCATAAGGCTAGAATCTTTCAACAAGCCAACACCAACACTTTCATACGTAACTTTGTGGTCTCCCAAAAAAGGAATGTTGTTGGTAACGGGGGGGGCACGAGCATCGGATGTACAGAAATCTAGTTGGTTGATAGTGACAATTTTGCCTTGATGGGGAAATTGTACACATCGAAACATCGACGAGGCGACAGCAGTCATAGCATAGAACCAAACTCTTTCGAGTAGTAGGTTGTAATTGAGGGGGGCATCGACCACCTCGACATCAACAGTAACAGTTTTGCCGCCCAACTGAATGGATAAGGATTGCAAAAGGCCATGAGGATGAAAACCTCACCCATCGAAAGCGTGTAACATCATAGGGGATTTGTTAAGGGTTGGTGATTTCAAGCCTTTCCAACAAGCCAAAGACATGACACAAGTAGAGGCTCCCTCATCCAAGATAGTTCGGTGGATTTGTTGATTGTGAACAACAACATCGATTTGAAAAGCTAGTTGGTGGGAGAGTCGAAGTTGATGATCATCCAGACTAAATGTGAGGTTATTAGATGACTCGGGATCGAAAGCACTGATGGCAGCCAAGAGCGTTCTACGTTGACTAGGATAGTGTTGTAGAAATTCCAAAGCAGACATAGCACACGGCACTTGAGCCAAATCTTCAACGATGTTGTAGTTCTGGGCAGCCCATGAACTAGGATTAAAGGTAGATTTATGGATAGTGCTCTTAGGAGGGCGTAATATGGATTCAAACAAAGGTTTCTCAATATGGAGCGGTCCAGACGGAGGACTAACGAAAGATGGTGATGTGTCTGGTAAGGAACTGTTAGTGGGCTTCAGCTTATCAGGTTTAATCGATGTGTCATATGTCATAGTGTGAGTGGTCAGATTAATCCTGTTAAACATGTAAATGTGGGCACTTGTTGAGGCCTCATCATGCGATTGGTTGGAACTGCCCCCTGGAGTGGGGGTTTGAGCAACCAAAGATTGTTGTTGTGGAAAAGGTTGGGTAAGCACAGTGGTTTGTGAATTTCCTTTAAATAGATTGGTCACTTCATCACGATGTGGACAGTCTCTGGTGTAGTGGTCATCACCACAAATGAGACATGGGAATTTCAGTTTCCGTTGTGGTTGTTTTCCGGCAGCAAGGGTTTGAGGTTGATTTTTTGGTTGTTCATTATTATTGTTTTTCTTCGGTTTATTTCTTGCTTTCTTCTTGCCTCCAGATTTTTGTGAAGGGATCGATTGGACAGTATTCACCTCAGAGACCTGAGTTTGAGGGGAGGTAGAAGAGGGTGTGGTTGAACTGGGAGAAGATGTCGAAACGGACCGTTGGGTTGTTCTAGTTGACTAGGAAGTAGATTGGGTTTTGACGGAGCCAATGACCCCATCTGCATGCGAGGTAGATGATGTTTTGGATGGGTCAGTAGTGGCACGGGTAGCATTTGGTATCAATTCATACAGAGTACCAGATTGTGAATAAACCAAATCTAAGTACTGAGCTCGAGCAATAGCTTCTTCCTCGGTGACTACACCACCCATAGAAACATCACGAGCGATCTGGGGTAACAGTGATTTAGTGAACCATTCCGCTAATAATTGGTCAGGGATGACCGCTTTGATTAACCTTCGTCATTGTCTCCATTCATGAATATGATCAGAGATATGTACGGAGGTTTTCTGACGAAGGGAGGTTAATAGTTCGGTCCTTGTATCGTATCAAATGGGTAGTTGGAAGTGTGTGAGGAAGGACATGGCAAGGGAGTTGAAATCGTGAAAAGAAGCACGTGGTAGTTCAATATACCACTTTGTTGCAGAACCTGTAAGCATTCATTGGAAAAGACACAAACGTATAAAATCATCCATGAGGGAGTTTGATGAACACCACAAACGGAAAGTCATCACATGGTTGTTTGGGTCTTCTCTGGACTTTCCGTCGAATTTTGGAATATCAGAAGGAATTTTAACTGGAATAGATGGCCAAACCGGAGAATGAAAAATAGGATCACTCGTTAACCAAGACAAGTCTGGGAGGTCCAGAGTTGCTAGGAAAGGTAGTTGTCGGTTAACCTATGGGTAATACTGGTGTGGAATAGGAACACCAGTAGGACCATACACTGGGTTAGGCGGATAATTGTAACCAGTGGGTCCTCTTGTATAAGGTTGGTGTTGACCAGGGTACACAAGATTTGAGGGGGTTCGAGAAACATGTGCGAGCGGAGGATAACCGGATGGGTTTTGAGGATTATAAGCCAGATTTGGCATTTTTCCATAAGGAGGATATAGATGGGTCCCTTGAGGGGGAAGAGGTTGTTGTGGAGCCTGAGGATTGTGTCCCCCTGATAATTGTGGGTTTACTGGAAAAGGGATATTCCAAGGATTGGGCATGGTAGACACATTTTGTCCATATGGTTGATGGTAGGTTCCAGATTGAGGTTGCCCCCCAGAATGAGGGTGCCCTCCAAATGGAAGTTGTCCTCTGGTGGGAGGATGCCCCCTAGCTTGAGGTGGAGTTCCCAGAATTTGGGAACCAGACGTAAACGACTGACCGGTGATACTTAATGGGTTAAATCCACCAAGATCGGTCCCTCCGGGTTGTTGTATAGGTATAGAACTTCTAGGCATACCTTGGGTAGTAGTGACAACGGAAGAATTCAGTGCTCTGTACCCAAAAGGGAGTGATGATGAAGGTCTAGGTGTTATTCAGTGCTCTGTACCCAAAAGGGAGTGATGATGAAGGTCTAGGTGTTATTAGTGTGCCAATTGCAGCTTAGCTAACCACCACATTTCCGATGGGAATAGTCAGAACGTGAGGGACCATTATAGAGTGAGCCATCTGGAGAGGTGAGATCGGAAGAG
>CBVK0100300412.1:0-13135 GCA_900067695.1 Picea abies
GATGAGGAGAAGAAATAGGATCAATGGACGATGACACACGTGGAGGAGGAGGAGGATCAGTGGATGCTGACATGAGTGGAGGTGGAGGAGGAGGAGGATCAATGTATGATGACACAAGTGGAGGAGGAGGAGGATCGATGGATGTTGTAGACACATGTGGAGGAGAAGCATGAGGATCAATGAACGGTGTAGACACATCATGTGGAGGAGAAGCAACATGAGGAGGAGGACCATGTGGTGGAGTAGATGATATGGATTGGTTTGGTGATGAGTTAGATGGAGTGGAATCATGGGCATCATGAGAAACTCCCCTCAAACTCTTGATGAGGTTGATGACACCAACAAGATGAATCATTGATGACATCATGTCACGAGGCAGGGTCATCCATATTGTAGACAACTCTGGTACCCGTAATATGTCTCAAATTGGTCAATCATTAATAATGCTAATCATTAGCATACTCATAATACATTTTATAAATAAAACAACAACAACCTAATCATTAGCATACTCATAATACATTTTATAAATAAAACAACAACAACCACACCATTATATGAAAAACATAATATACGTGAATGATACACATATCAATATACATGTCAAATATACATCTCAATAAAATCTGCAATAAACATGTCATACATACATCTCAAGTCAAATATAAAACAAGAAATACACATGTCAATTATTACCACTACTAGCTAGGTTTGCCACATGATCGAGAGGCATTAGTGTCTCTACTACCAAAGATAAAGGGTCTATTAGTACCTATGCCAGAAAGAAATGACAAAAGGACACTATCAAGATCAAGTTGTGAGGCACCCAATATGAACATAGTTTCCATAGCATCAATCATTTGTGACACACGTGGAGGAGGAGAAGGAGGAGGAGTATTGGTGGATGGTGATGCATGTGGAGGAGAAGTGAGAATATAGGTGGATGGTGACACAACTGGAGGATGATCGATGGATGTTGCAGACACATGTGGAGGAGAAGAAATAGGATCGATGGATGGTGACACAAGTGGAGGAGGAGGAGGATCAGTGGATGGTGACACGAGTGGAGGTGTAGGAGGAGGAGGATCAGTGAATGGTGACACGAGTGGAGGTGTAGGAGGAGGATCAGTGTATGGTGACACAAGTGGAGGAGGAGGAGGAATGGTGGATGTTGGAGACATGTGTGGAGGAGAAGCAGGAGGATCAATGGGTGGTGTAGACACATCATGTGGAGGAGAAGCATGAGGAGGAGGACCATGTGGTGGAGTAAAGGATGTGGATCTATATGGCGATGAATCAGATGGAGTGGAATCATGAGAAACTCCCTTCAAACTCTTGGTAAGGTTGATGACACCAACAAGATGACTCATCGATGACATCATGTCATGAGGCAGGGTCATCTATATTGTAGACAACTCTGGTACCCGTAATATGTATCAAAATAGTCAATCATTAATAATGTTAATTATTAGCATACTCATAATACATTTTATAAATAAAACAAAAACAACCACAACATTATATGAAAAACATAATATACATATCGGTATACATGTCAAATATACATCTCGATAAAATCTACAATAAACATGACATACATACATATCAAGTCAACTATAAAACAAGCAATACACATGTCAATTAGTACCACTACTAGATAGGTCCACCACCTGAGCTAGAGGCATTAGTGTCTCTACTACCAAAGGTAAAGGGTCTATCAGTACCTATGTCAGAAATAAATGACAAAAGTACACTATTAAGATCAAGCTGTGAGGCATCCAATATGAACATAGTGTCCATAGCATCAATAGTTTGTGACACTCATGGAGGAGGAGGAGGATCAGTGGATGGTGATGCATGTGGAGGAGAAGTGAGAGGATAGGTGGATGGTGACATAAGTGGAGGAGGATCGTTGGATGTTGCAGGCACATGTGGAGGAGAAGAAACATGCTCGAAGAAACAGGCTCTATCAAGATCAAGCTGCGAGGCATCCAATATGAACATAGTGTCCATAGAATCAATAGTTTGTGACACTCGTGGAGGAGGAGGAGGATCAGTGGATGGTGATGCATGTGGAGGAGAAGTGAGAGGATAGGTGTATGGTGACATAAGTGGAGGAGGATCATTGGATGTTGCAGGCACATGTGGAGGAGAAGAAACATGCTCGATGGATAGTGACACAAGTGGAGGAGGAGGAGGATCAGTGGATGGTGACACGAGTGGAGGTGGAGGAGGAGAAGGACCAGTGTATGGTGACACAAATGGAGGAGGATGAGGATCAATGGATGTTGCAGACACGTGTGGAGGAGAAGCAAGAGGATCAATGGATGGTGTAGACACATCACGTGGAGGAGAAGCAGGAGGAGGAGGAGGACCATGTGGTGGAGTAGAGGATGTGGATAGATCTGGTGATGAGTCATATGGAGTGGAATCATGAGTAGCCTGAGAAACTCCCCTCAAACTCTGGATGAGGTTGATGACACTGACAAGATGACTCATCGATGACATCATGTCACGAGGCAGGGTCATCCATATTGTAGACAATTCTGGTACCTGTAATATGTCTCAAACTGGTCAATCATTAATAATGTTAATCATTAGCATACTCATAATACATTTATAAATAAAACAACAACAACCACAAAATTATATGAAAAACATAATATACATAAACGATATACATATCAATATACATGTCAAATATACATCTCAATAAAATCTTGAATAAACATGGCATACATACATCTCAAGTCAAATATAAAATAAGCAATACACATGTCAATTAGTACCACTACTAGCTAGGTCCGCCACCTAATCCAAATACATTAATGTCTCTACTACCAAAGGTAAAGGGTCTATCAATACCTATTTCAGAAAGAAATAACACAAGTACACTATCAAGATCAAGCTGTGAGGCACCCAATACGAACATAGTGTCCATAGCATCAATAGCTTGTGACACACATGGAGGAGGAGGAGGAGGATGAGGATCAGTGGATGGTGATGCATGTGGAGGAGAAGTGAGAGGATAGGTGGATGGTGACATAAGTGGAGGAGGAGGAGGATCGATGGATGTTGCAGAAACACATGAGGGAGAAGAAATATGATCAATGGATGGTGACACAACTAGAGGAGGAGGAGGATCAGTGGATGGTGACATGAGTGGAGGTGGAGGAGGAGGAGGATCTATGGATGTTGCAGACACATGTGGAGGAGAAGCAAGAGGATCAATGGGTGGTGTAGACACATCATGTGGAGGAGAAGCAGGAGGAGAAGGAGGACCATGTGGTGGAGTAGAGGATGTGGATCGGTCTTATGATGAGTCAGATTGAGTGGAATCATGAGAAACATGAGAAAATCCTCTCAAAATCTCGATGAGGTTGACGACACCAACAAGATGACTCATCGATGCCATCATGTCATGAGGCAGGGTCATCCATATTGTAGACAACTCTGGTACCGGTAATATGTCTTGAACTGGTGTGGGCACCACTCCATGACTAACCATCACACCACATAGTTGATCTACCACCTCTAGATGGAATCTCTTATCTGACCTACATGGCATGCAGGGTCTATGTACTGAATCATCATGTTGGGGAGGCCCATCCCCATAATATGTTCCAATATATGCAAAACAATAGATAATAATAATTAGATAATTGAAACAAAATGTTACAATAAATTAGATGTGCATTAAATAAGACATAAAAATGTGTAGCTAGATTTAACAAAACATAACTATAATATTACATCTCTCATCTGGTGGCGCGGTTGTTGTAAATAGGATGTTTGGACATCCTCCCCAATCCATCCCCGTGTATGGATATTGTACAATATTGAGGAAACGATTGTCCTCTCCAGCTAAAAAATTACATACCTCCCTACCGACTGGAGTACACAGCCACTCCAATGGGCCTCTCTTGGAAAACAACTATGCCCACATGTGCATATGTGCATCAATCATAGGCCTAGGAGGAAAGCATGGTACTACTGGTTGAGTGGCATGAAACCTCTCAAAAAATAATGTAAATATCTCTAACGTGACTGAGGAGAATATCTTCCCACCTAAAACGGCACAACAACGATCCAACACAAATCAAAATTGTCTCGAAAAAATATCCACCCACCTAATCAATCGGGGCCTCTACACTAAAATATCTACATAATACATCAAAGGAAAATTAATGCACTATCCATCAAAGGTAAAGTGTGATAGTGCCATGAGACTAAGACATAGGCACCTAACCTCCTCTATATGAAATAAATTCATCTGCATCTGACCACCAACAACCCAGAATCCTGAAGTAGAATTAATGTCTGAACTGACATATCTCTTCACATGTGCCAATCAGGTCTCTCATGCAACACTAGGTGGTAGATCGAGGAACTCGGACCAAAAATCTCCCTCCTAGACAACCCAGTGATAAATAAACATCCTCCTTTGTGGGCCAGTACAACAGATCGGGACCGACCCTGAATGCATGTCGAGCATGGTCCCGATGATAGATCAACTACTATAAAAACAAAGAGTCCCCCCTAAGGGATGTACCCTCCTCACAAAACCTTAGGAGGCCAACATCCCTCAAAAAGGCATGTTTTTGAGGTGTAATGGGGTGAGGGATCTTCTCCCTCTCCCTCTCCCTCTCCCTCTCCCTCTCTCGAGCCTCCCACTCATATACAAAGGTGTATGTTTCAACCCGTTGTTGTTGTTGCTCCTCCTCTCATCGTCATTGTCTCTAACTCACATACAAATATTTTTAGGCACACACAGACACATATATAGAGAGAGAGAGAGAGAATGAATTCAAATTATAAAACACACACATATAAATAAATTGTATTTAACAAAAACTAAAATTAATTTATTTTTTCAAAACGATGTGGAAAAGTAATCGGTGAGCCAAAAATAATAACTACGCATTGAATTTGTGCGCTATATTAGAAACAAAGAATCACTATACAGTTATGTTTGTATAACACATTGGTGCTCCATTGTTATTGGAGCACTGACACGTATTTTAGCAGTGCTTTGTATTTTGTAACGCACTGGGAATGCAGCATCTTGTAAGACACACCACTTTGTCATTTCAATTTTGTTCTAAACTCGGTGGTGTGCTTGGATATATGTAATGTACGGGTGCCCCTTGATGCTTGGAGCACCATTATGGCATCATTGGCAGTGCAATGATATTCACGACACCGATAACGAGGCATCCACTTGGACGCATTGATTTTCTAATTTTTAAATGTTTTGCGTGATGTCATGTTGTGCACGACATTGGTGTGTTTGTTATACCGGGACACACTGACAACGGGGCATCCCATAAGACATACCACTCTGCTAAATTATGAAATATTTGACCCAGTGTCGTTCTTTTTACAACACCAATGCGTTTGTTGGATTTTGGGGCACCACTGGGTTAAATTGTTTTGCTGGAAATTAGGTAATGCAATGTGTTAATGTGAATGCTTCGGTGCTCCAATCTTCTTAAAAAAGCACTATTATTTTGTTTAGCAATGAATTGTTTTGTATAACACACTAGAAATGGGGCGTCCAATGAGACATATTGATATGCCAAGTCATTAAATATTTGTGTCGGTGTGGTTCTGTAAATAGTACCAATGCTTGTGTAACCTAGACACACCGCTACGATAAATTTTATCTGTTGAAACCTAAGCGGTGCGGTTGGTTCAAGGGAACGCATTGGAGCTCCACTATTAATGGAGTACCGATTGGTTTTGTATGGTGCAGTTGGTTAAAGGGAACGCATTGGGGCTCCACTCTTATTGATGCATCGACTAGTTTTATGCAATGTGGCATGTTTTGGGACACATCGGTAACAACATGTCCCCTACAACGCACTGCTATGCTAAATTCATATATAATCGACCCAGTGAAATGTTATTTATAGCACCAATGCATTTCTATATATTTAATGCATCGTTAAATTAATTTTCTTTATGGAAATTCGACGATGAGATTTAACAACGTCAACGCACCGGTGCTCTAATTTTCTTAGAGCACCGGCATGTTGTTTTAGCAGTGCATTGTGTTTTATACAACATCGGGGACGAGGCGTCACATAGAAGGCATCATTATACTTATTTTTCAAAATTTGGCATGTGGTGTTGTTTTGTGAACGACACCGATGCATATGTTTATAGTATACACACCGACAACTATGATTCATGTATATTTACGCACAGGACCCACCGCTTCGAGGCGAGCCGAAATGTTCAAGTGCACCACATGGAATTGAAAAAAAAATAGCCAAATTTCAGGCCAATTTCAAATTTTAATCCGATGAAAATGCAAATAGGAAGGTAATAAATAATTTACTTGGGATCTTTTTTCCTGAGGAGGCATGGTTCCACTGTTGAGAATAAATGAAAATTCATGGTATTTACCAAAATTTGGAAATGTGTGGAATCTACCAATGGAGCTCTCAAAGTCATTGTAGAGCACTGCAAACATGGCAGTCTTGGAAGAAGAGTAAGCATTGGTGATTGTCAAAGAGTTTTGAAGCACATAATGAAGTGTAGTAATGAAAATCAGTTTGGTAATTTTTTATTTTATTTTACTCTACCGCAGTATGTTAGACGACAGGGGTACGCACCGGGTCGTAATGTTCAACGGCACCGAGGCGCTTTGTTCGGTGCTTGTATTATTTTTATTATAATGGGTAACAATAATCCTGAATAGTTAAGCATTAGGGAATTATCTATATGTGCACACTGGGGTGTATGTACCTTATAAGTGCACTGGTAATAAAACTCTACAAAAACCTACGCTACAAGGTGTTATCCTAGTAGTGAAGCCAAGGTAAAGTAAAGTAAGCCTGTGATGGAATTAATTCTTAAGAAAATTACCCACTTTTGGAGGGCAACTTGATATAATATTTATTTAAATGAGAAATCAGGATTATCTTTAGTTATAAATTAGACACTGGGAAATATCTAAAGATGAAACCTAGTGGGTTGATTAAGCCTTTATTTAAAAATTACAAAAAAAAAGGAAAAAAAAAAAAAGAGGATGCCACCTTGGTGGTGAATAACAGGATTTAATGAATTTTAGAGATTAGGAACTATGTATGGCAGGTGAGGTGGCTAGCCTCATAGAAATTATAAATACATGAGACCTCCATGGGTTTTGAGGGATAACCAACATTGTACATAAATGTTACCGTAATTATGTCAGAGCATGGTGAGGAGGAGTCACTTGGTTAGTTGGATTTGGAAGGTAGTTGAGTCCTTATGATACAAAACCCCATGTCAGAGGCGTTGTTTCTTGCTTGACAAGTTCTGTTGGTGGAAAACCCACCATTGAATATATAATACATCAAGAACCTAGTTATGAGTGCACACAACTTGGGGGGCTCAGGGGAAGAAATTTTCCCTGAGTATATTTGGGTGGAAACTAGTTGGCACAATTTGAGTTCACTAAGGTAAGGAATTTGGAGCTTGAACATTCTTACAATTGTTGAATATGGTTTTATGGGCATGTATAATTATAATTGTTTTGGAATTTTATGTTAAGAAAGATTATGTTGGTTTTTTTAGCTATGGAAATGGCAATTGCTAGATAGATGTCAATTTGGATTTAATATGTGCATTGGTATTGACTTGTTGCTGGTTGAAACTATGTTTAGTTATTAGTTTATCCATGGAATGCATGGGAGAACATTTTTAAACAACAAGAAGGCTAATATGGAAAATTTGTGAAGAAAATGCCTATTGTTGGTGACCCGTAACTTAATTTGGAAAAAAGACATTCTTGTAGGTAAATGTGCTAACTTGGTTTACATAAGGTAAAATGTTTCAAAGAATTATAGCCTTCCAGATTAATTTTGGACATGTAAGGATTTGAATAATGCTTTCAACCTTCGATAACAGTATTAGTTTGGTTAAGTGGATTTAGCACAGAAGTAAATTGTCGCCTTTACGTTTAGAAAATGTGTACTTTATTTCTTAAAAAATGGTGCCCTAGTCTATGTACCTGCCCTGAAATATAGACAATTGTCCACATGTAAGCTTAGAGGAGGGCATGAACATTTCTTGTAGTTGTTGTTTTGAAACAAATTGCATGAAACCTCTAAATTGTTTTTTGGGTTTTTCTCTGGAAGAGGCATCGGTATAATATTGTTAAATGAAATTATTTTCCATGTGGTTAAATGGATATGTGACCATGGCATGAATTGAATTGGGATTGTTTTGTGTGTAAAAGATGAATCTTTGATGATTCTTGGTAGAGATAGAGATAACAATGAATGATGATTTGTATGCTTTGAATGTAAGTGTATTGTGAGCATTTCACTAAATGTTTACTTATTAAAGAGGCATCACTCAACATAAGAGTTGTTGAGGGCTATATGGCATGTGTTTGATAGAAGTAATCTACCATAAGATTTATGTTATGAATTCATGTGCCAAGTGTTCGATGAAACACTTGAACCAAAAAATGGAACTATGAAGGAGAGGATCTTAACATTAACTATGTGAGTTTAAGTATGTTTATTCACTTAATGTTTAGAGCAATGTTGGTATTGTATTCTCTGACTGTGGTTATTATGGCACATTAACCTATTGTTGAGTCATTGTTGAGCTCCTCAAACCTAGAGTTGGAAATGATTTATTGATTACGATGTTGAACTGTTGGTAAACATGGCTTGCATTACTATGTGGGTTTTATAGTTCTTGTTGAAGAAAAACTGTACGAGTTTAAGAATACTAGATAGTAAATTCTTGAAAGTATTATTCTAGCCATGTTTGTAAAATCAATTGTTAGGCATAAAAGCATTGATTCATGAAAGAAGTCACTTCATGTTATATGAATTAACTCTTATTAAGGATGTATGATAATGTGCTTAGGTTATTTCCTTATGTCTAGTTTCCTCTATTATCTATGGGTTGGTTCTTTGAGTATGCTTGATAAACATGAGCATCAAGATACTTGTAAGCATTTTGGTTTTGCATAATGCATAATCTTTGAGAGAACTTCACGTGTAATGAGTGTGTCTCAAGTCGGTTTTGATAAGTAAATATTGAATGAGTTTCTTTTTGTCTTTGTTTTGTTAAAGCATAATAATAATGATAATGATATTGTCACTTCTGAGGGAACTCATGGTTGCTTTCTAAATTAGTGCCATGGGGGACTACAAACACTCTTTTTGCAAATGCAACCATACCTTATCACCAACCTAGAACTTGTGTGGAACACAGTGTTGATCATGTCATTGCTTGTACTTGGGACTAGCTTTCTCCAAAATACCATGAACCTGTTGTTAGATGTGTTGGATATGTTTAACAAATTTGGTTGCTTTCTCTGCCTCGAATTCAGTATGGGATGAATATTCCTATGTAGATGCAATACACAAAGCTATGTCAATTTGGACTAATGGTTGGAACCTTGTGCACTCTTGAAAAGGGTTGTGGCCAATAGAACTATGAAGGGCTTTGTTGTAGCTATGTTGAATATAAGGAACGTTTTCATCCCATATATGTGGATGCTTGGAGTTGTACATTTGGAGGATATGCATGATTATCTAATTGACTGCATTTGTTTGTAAATCTATAGGGTGTAAGGTAGTATATTTGGTTAACTTAGTTTCCATCTTTAATCACAATTTAGACCAGAAAGTATAAAGGATCTTATTGTTCCTATAGGAAAAAATGGTCCATTGCAACTCAAAATGAACCCAAACACACTCGAAGAAGAGCTTAATAGTGTATTCCACCATGACACTCTTCTCATTGAATGCCAAAATGGCCATCTTAGAGAATCGATCAACAACTACAAATACTATATTGTTAGCATGCTTGTACGAGGGAAGGATTGAAATAATCCATGGAGACTAACTTCCAAGGCTTGTCTGGAGTAGGTAGAGGAGTGTACAACCACTACTTATTGATGGCAGGTTTAGCAATAACATTAGTGGTGCATGATCTAATATATATACTAACATCTCATTGGAACTTTAGCCGGTAGATGTACTTTTGTGGTATTGCCATTGTTTCCTCCATGATGAAGTGTCATGCCAACTTGTTATAATGCACCTCCCAAATCAACTTCTCACACTTTCCTTAAGGAACAAAAAGAGACCTGTATGGAATATAAGTCTAGTTTTAAGGTGAAATTTTGAAACTTGTTTACTTGCACCCCAGTGTCCAATATGTAGCATCGAAGTCACAATATTTTCTATACAATTGGGGACACCCAAAAGTCTTGTGTCCATAAGAATTAAGCACTATGGTTAGTGCTACAACTAGAGGTTGGATGAGGTAGTTTTCAACTTGGTTTGTGTACTTTCCCTTCTTGTACTTGATGTTCAACTAGAATTGTCGAAGGTACATGGACCAATTATAATTGTAGTCATTTTGCAACTTTCCCTAAGTTTGCATGGATTGCAAGGGCTTGTTGTCGATCTGGATTATCAATTACTTTCCTAGAATATAATGTTTTCAATGTCTACATGCCTACACATTGGAGTACATCTCCTTTTCATAGGTGGGGTACTTGTGAACCTCATTAGAGAGTGTCTCTCTATGATAGGACATTATATGTCCATATTGAGTGATGACTACACCCACAAGGTAATTTGAGGCATTTCTCTCAATCTTGAATGATTGTTACAACTCTAGCTTTGGCTCCACCCTTGGTCACTTGGCTCAAGGCCCAAGTGAAATGAGAGAACCTCGACATGAACTTTCCATAGGAGTTAACAAGGCCCAATAAGCTATGGAGCTCCTTTAGTGTCTTTGAGGTCAACTAATCGTGAGTGACTTGGATCTTGGATGGATCCACATGCACACCATGCTCATCCATGATGTATTTTAGATATTGAACCTCATTAGAGAGTGTCTCTCTATGATAAGCCATCATATGTCCTTGTTGAGTGAAGACTACACCCATAGGGTAATCAAAATCATTTCTCTAGATCTTGAATGGTTGTTACAAGTCTAACTTTGGCTCCACCCTTGGTCACTTGGCTCAGGGCCCGAGCGAAATGAGAGAACCCTGGCATGAACTTGTGGTAGGAGTTAACAAGGCACAAGAAACTATGGAGCTCCTTTAGTATATTTGAGGTCAACTAATTGTGAGTGACTTGGATCTTGGATGGATCCAAATGCACATCACACTCATCCACAATGTATCCTATATACTAAATCCCCTCCATCTTAAATGAGGAATTATTTAGATTGGCATATAACTTATGTTGTTAAAGGGTGCTTAACACTTATTGAATGTGCTTCAAATGCTCCTCCAAGGATTTACTAAAGACATGGAAATCACTTAGATATATGACAAAAAGGAATAATTGAATGGCCATAAGATGTCATCCATCATCTTGATCATGAACATTGTTGGGAGTTAGTCAAGCTAAAAGGAATGACCAACCACTTGAAGAGTCCTTCTTTGGACTTGAAGGTTGTCTTACACACGTCGATTTTCTTGATTAGTACCTAGTGGTAGCCTAACCTTAGATCAATCTTATTGAAAAAATTGGTGCCTTGAAGTTGATCGAGAAGACCATCAATCTGGGGGATCGGATACTAGTTCTTGACTGTGATTTTGTTCTGGCTCTATAATCAATACAAAGTCACCATTCCCATACTTCTTATAAACCAACACAATTAGGCTCTCGGAAGCTACAAAGCTTTGTTGAATATGGCCCCTTTACATTAGCTCTTGAATTTGACATTTTATCTCCTTGTTCTCATAAGGGAGAGCTTGCATATCAGGTCGTTAGGTAGAGGGGCACTCAATGTCAAATCATTTGCATGTTTTACCTTACAATGTAGGGATATCCTTGTAGGTGAGGTGAATAGATCTATGTATTCTTCCATCATCTTGTCCCCCTATTTTTGTTGTGTAGACTAGAGACCCCTTGCGGAGGCCTTACCAATTGTGGTGATCTCATGTTCACCTTTTGACCAAACCATGAAGAGGAAAAATCTCCTTCTTTAAGACATTAATGCTTTACACTACTTAGTTATGATTATAGAGACTATGGTAGTTGAGGCTACCTTTGGTACCATGTAGAGCTAACCTCCCAAAGAAGCAATGACACTACAACGCTTAGACTCATAAACAACATGATGTTTCCATATATATCATTATCCTAAAATAAGATCATAAAATTCAAGTGGGGCAATATCTCATAATACCTCATATTTGAAGGGCTCGATGTCATAGTGCAGGTGACATTGTTGATTAATATAGATATCTCATCTCTAGCTTAGCCAATCGCCGATGTATGATTAGGGACACAAAGTCGTTGGCAACTTTAACTTCTTCACAACTCCAACTTCTTCGCAACTCCAACTACGATGCTACATAGTCCTTGAGAGTTGTGATTCTAGTACATTATTAATCTTTCTTCCCATATCATAAATCTCCAACTTAAATCCATCCCAACCATCAATTTATTAAACCAAAGATATGTTATACATAAAGATGTATTAAAAAGATCCTTCTTAACTTTTAATTTTTTGATAGTTTAAAGGTGGATCGAAAACCTATTAGCCAAGTTCATTCTCTACTTTAACATTGAAAGTAACCTCTTGCACAATATTGTATTTGTAAATAAACAATTAAGAAATTTAAAAACTTTATTTATAACCATTAATATAATTATAATATTATTGTCTATATTTGTGAAACATTATGATATTTTATATTGAATATTTATTTTGTAGATAGTATAAACAACATATATATTGGTTCAACATTTATTTTTCAAATTTAATTTAGATTATAATTGTAAATGGTGTAATTTTATTTCATGCAATTTATTTTGCTATATTTTATTTAGTTATATATAGTATGCAATTTATATTAAAATTTTAAAATACTAATTATGCTTTTATAGTTATATTCACCTTTGTTACTTTGTATTTGTGTTGGAAATACGGTTTTGATTGCTTAGTCCTATTATTTTGGACCTTAACCAACAACTATTAATCTTTAATTAAAATTCTTGACATTTTATAGATTTTTATGAAATTTTGTATTTGTTTTTCTATTAAAATGTGTTTTTGATTATTTGATTTTCTTACTTCGACCCTTAGAGAACAAGCATTGATCTCTTATTTTTGAACCTTAGAGAACAAGCATTAATCTCTAATTAGTCCC
>CBVK0100300413.1:0-13134 GCA_900067695.1 Picea abies
ATTGACCTTTATTACATCCGAATACATTGATCTACCTATGTGCGGGTTAGGACCTTAACACTTCCATCATGTAACAACTCCACAAGAGGAAGTGTGGCTTGCATTCTCCTGCTAGGATCAAATTCTTCCTAGCATGGAAACAACTCTACGATGCCTTCGCATGCTTGCAATCATGTCATGGATTTCTTAAGAACTCCCCTAAGGTCATTAACCTCCATTCACCAATATTTGACACATCTTCAAAAAGAAGTTATTCAGATGCAATATCGAAAATAAGAACTAGATTATGGTTTCCCTTGGAATCAACTTATTGTCTATATTGTTGGTATCACTTACCTTCTCTACTGTTATAGCTCCTTGGCTAGATTCTTCTCCTTAGACTAGATATGAAGTATCTCTTCATCTTCTTTAATATTCACTCTCCACACTCTTCTCTTTCCTCTAATGTTTTTGTAGTTAAGATATACATGAAGTTCCCAACACGTTGCTTCCCAATGTCCACACAAAATTTAGTGGCGGAAAATATTCTTGGTGTTGTTTTATAGATTGCTTGAGATAGTCATTTTCTTCCTATGCCTCTGAGTTTGTTGTTGTATTGGAGAAGCATTGTTGTCCTTCCTATGAAAAATTTAGTATTTTGGCATATGGTTTACTTATCCTAATAAGATTCATCAAGATGGTCTTTCTTCTTGCAAAATGAGTAAGCCTCTATGTACCAACAACTGGCAAGACTATGGCCTTTCTTCCTGCAGCAATGAAAAACTAGTGAAGTCTTTCTTGAGGCAAAACTCCTGGTATTATTCTCTTTCTTGCACCGGCTTATTGGCTTGTGGCTTCTTCTGAGTGATGGTACATGTTGAGTATTTAATATTTTCTCATCATTTCCCTTCTATAATCTTCCATAAGAAGGTTGAGGTGGTAGTGGCTTGCCACCTTCATGTATTGTTTCTCTTTCTTCTAATGAGCGGGCCAACTTTGTCATGTCTTTGGCCTTCACAAAAATGGTTCTCATGGCCATTGGATTTCCCACACTACCATCAAATCCTAGGCCTTCAAGTTTGACCCGTCGTGTAGCTACAAGGGGTATCAATATGCCTTGTATTCTCTTAACTATCCCTTTTCCATCATATCCCATTTTCTTTAATAGATTGGAACCAATGCCTCTAGTATGCTTTTCAAATTCACCAAACTTCTCTTGAGAAATTTCTATGGGAGCTGAATTACCATAGTGGTATCAATCATGGTGTTGTATTCAAAAATGGAAATGGAAAGTGGCCTTCCTTATCGATGTTTTTGGACAATTTCTTGGAGCTTTGTGAAGGCCTCCTTGGAGAATTCTTCTTGTCCTTCTTCCTACGAAAACATTTAGGCTTGTGGCATAATGTTTTCTTATCAAAACAAGATGCTTCAAAATGGCCTTTCTTCTTGCAAAATGAACAAGCCTCTACATAACAACAGCTGGAAATGATATGGCCTTTCTTCTTGCAACAATGACAAACCATTAAAGTCTTGCTTGAGGTGAAACTCCAGGTCTTCTTCTACTTCTTTCCTTGGTTGATTAGATTGTTTCTTCTTCTAAGTGATGGTGCATGTTGAGTCTTCAATCTCTTCTCATTGTTTCCCTTCTATAATCTACCATAAGAAGGTTGAGGGTGGAGGTGGAAATTCACCTCAAGGTGTGTGTATGGCCCAGGGAAGGGCTTATGGTCTGTGAGAATTGGAATATCCTCGTGCAAATGAATCTTAGCTTAGAGAGAGTAATGGTAATCTATATGAGTGAGAAAACAACCTAAGTATTTGTTGAAATTTGTGTATGCTCGTTTAACCATAGACAATTTCACATCATTGTCACCCAACCATAGGCATTCACATATGCCACCCCCGAGCACACTAAACTTTACTTAGAATAATTTTGGCAAGCCTACTCCAAAACCAACAGATAAACCCTAGTTTCTAACTGCAACAACAACTCAATACAAGTAGAGCACTCCTTTTCCAAGGGTAGCGCACAAGAGAGAGAGTCTCCATATCCATAGAACAAGTACCATACACAACTACAACAGCTACAGTTGCACTACTCTCTCTCTCAAACTTGCGCCATAGTTAGCAATAATATCACCAAGAATATCACCAAGAAAATCACCAAGAGAGAGACCAAGACCAAGAGATGACCATGCGCCCTTATTCCTCCTTGCAGTTGAAGTTGCAGCTGCAATTGCAGCTCTCCACAAGACTTACACACTAACTAGGTGTACAAATGAGCTAAAACGTCCTCTATTTATATTAATCTGTCCAATGACTTTTCAAGCTGGGCCGACCTGACTTTCTGGTAATTATATTTTCTATTTATTTTTATCCTGTGAATACGACTTGTATTTCTGGAAGAAAATATTCTAATATTATGTATTCTTCTAGGTCGACTTGTCTTCTAGGGTTTCCACACATCTGTTTAATGGTTCACTTGCTTCCAGAATATTCTAATCTAAGTCATAGGTTACATGTGGAGGTTAATACCTCCCGTAGCTACCAAAAAATCAACACTCCATCTTATTTAGGGAGGTATTAACTAAGATGTTCTTCATGTAGCGGTCTCAAACAAATCCATCCATCTCAGATGGCATGGGAAAGACTCACATGGTCTTGGAGACCAGTCTATAGGTAGCATCACCATAGCCATACAGGCTATCATATGATCAAATAGATCATGTAACAAGTATCACCATCAGAGCCGCACATTATCCATTTAGCTGGAAAACACCTCCAACACTACTGGTTGGCCCTCTAGCTAGTAACCTCCCATGCTATTGATCGACACTCTAACTGGGAATCATTTTTTACACTACAAGTCAACATCTATTTCATATAGAACTAGTAACTCTTTAGTTCACATAGAATCTGACTCAAAAATTTAACACTCCCTCTTAACAAGGAAGGTATTCCTCTTGGCATGATCATCATCATTTCTTTTGCGCTTTTGCACACCTCGGTCATTGTCATGTTGTCAATCATGGATCTATATGTCATAGGAAGTTGTGCACTTTCACTGGAGTAGTGTACCAAACTTTGTTGGAGTAGCATACCAACCTGCTTTGGGGTAATATATCACCCTACATTGGAGTAGCATACCAACCTGCACTGGGGTAGCGAGTAGCATACCAACCTATGTTGGGGTAATATACCATCCTACGTTGGAGTAAGCATACCAACCTGCACTGGGGTAGCATACCATCCTGTGTTGGATTACCAACCTACGTTGGGGTAACATACCAGCCTAAGTTTGAGTACCAACCAATGCTAGGGTAGCATACCAGCCTGCGTTAGCATACCAACCTACGTTGGGGTAGCATACCAGCCTGTGTTGGAGTACCAACCTGGGTTAGGGTAGCATACCAGATTGCATTGGAGTACCAAACTACTCTGGGGTAGCATACCAGCTTGCGTTGGAGTACTAACCTATGCTTGGGTAGTTCCCACTACTGGGGATCTCATTACTTCCCTTTACTGGGGAACACGTCACTTCCCGCTATTGGGGAACACATCACTTATCACTACTGGAGAAAAACATTTGGACCACTCCAATCTTGTCCCTAATAGAGGCTTGGTCAATCATATATGTTACATGTTCATTGGTACCAATATATTGGAGCAAGTGTCTTGTCATAGTCTTCTCCCTCTTGCTGGGAGAATCCTCTGGATGCAAATTAGGCTTTGTACATCTCTAGGCTATTTATCTGCAACATGCTTGATCTTGTATATCAACTTGGAAATCACCAATGACTTCCCTTCTAGTCTTGGAACCAAGGAAAAGATACATATCCCAGTCCTTTTGATTGGCTTCCTCCTTAGTCATTGTAGAAAATCCTATTGAAGAAATGGAATATTCCCATAAGATCTCATATCTCCTCAAAGCCTCTAAAGCTTTGATCTAGCCTCCTCAACCCATGGCATCTCATAAGGATCTTGAGGATGGAGGTGCAAATTTGTAGAGTTGATAATGAGAGGATGTTGAAATCTCAAGAGGAGAAAAATCAGCTCGGCACTCAGCTACTATAGAGATTATATCACTTGCAAAAGAAAATGAAAATGTATCAGGTTCAAAGTATGGGGAAGCAGGCAAAGTTTATTCAAGAAGAGAAAACTATGTAAGATCTAGAAACTTAAGAAGTGCTACCAAAACTCAAGGGAATTATTAATAACTGGCACATTCAACAAGGAAATCACATGCACAGAATAATCACAAAGCACCCCAAAAGTGTCTCTATTCAAACATCAAAGAAGAAGGTATGAGAAAAACCAATTGCAAGGAGAGATTAAAAATATCAAACCACTAACCTTTGATGGTGAAAACAAGATGGGAGAGGATGTTGAAGCTTGGTTGTTGGAAATAAGGAAGTACTTCCATCTACATAATTACTCATTCAATCTAGAAGTCTAAATTTCTATATACAACCTATAGAAGAAAGTTTTTATTTGGTGAGACTAGTGGATGCAAGTTAAGCACATCGATGAGAGGAGAATTTATTGGAAGCAATTCAAGAAGTATTTCTAGAAATAATATCCTTTTGAGCATTACCATTAAGGGAAGATGCGGGAATTTTTCAAACTCAAGTTGGGAAATATGACTATGGAAAATATGAAAAGAAATTTTTGGAGCCATTAAAGTATGTTAGCTATATTAAAGATGAGAAGGCAAAGATACAAATATTCCTAAGTGGGTTGTATGCATTCTACAAAGATAAAATTCAATTTTATGGACCTAAGACTCTTGAAGAGACATATAAGAAGGCCAAATACTTGTATGACAAAAAAAAAGGTAGAGAAAATTTTCGAAAGTCTTGGAAAGTTAAGAAAAAAGACAAACAAGATATGAAGAAGAAGGGATTTTGAACTCCTTTCTTCAAAAACAGTGCAAGCCAATGAACTCAAAGTGGGTTCTAAGATGGTAAAATCCTTGGGAAAAATGGAAATACAAAGAATGAAATGTTGGGAATATGAAGAAGACCATTTATACAAATATTACCCTCAACAAAAAGGTAGAATGAGGAACATGCACAACATACAAGAGGAAACTACAGTGGAAGATGTGGGTAGGAACATCCCAAAAATATATGCCACCCTGAAAAACCCACAGACAGAGCATCAATCACACATGATTAAGGTTGAAGGTAATATTACCAATAAACTTATTGCAATTTTAATTGATTTGAGAGAAAGTCATAGTTACATTGCCCTTGATTTGGTTGAAAGATTCCATTTAAAGAGAAGCAAGAATGAGAAATCATGGTTGGTTCAATTGGCTACTAGAACTAAAGGGAAAATTAATGATATTGTCAAAGGTTTCCCATTAGATATATATGGTGACAATATTGTTAGAGACTTGAACATAATACCACTTGATTCATATTATGTTCTTATTGGAATGCACTAGTTGGATGTGCATCATGTTGTCTGAGATTGCCATAATAAGACTTTCAGTGGTCTAGATGAAAAAGGAAAGTAGAGAATAGTGAAAGGCATTCCTAGACCCATTTATATCAAGGAGATTTAATCCTTACCAATAAAGAGATGCTTCAGGAAAAGGTGTCAACTATCTGTAGCTCATGTGGAAGAGCGAGGAAAGTGTATAAACCCAAATCTTGAGAAATTTGCAATGCTACAAGAGTATGTGGATGTAATCGAGAAAAACCAGGTTTACCACCAAAAATATATATTGATTTATCTATTAATTTGATGCATGGATATGCTCAAGTATCTAAGACTCCATATAGAATGAGTACACGCAAATTGAAGAAGTTGCAAATGCAATTAGAAAAATTGTTAAAGAAGGGATATATACGTCCCGAGTGTCTCTCCATAGCGAGCACCATTACTCTTTGTAAGAAAGAAGAGACTTTGTAACTGTGCATTGATTTTAAACAAAGGAATAAGGTCACTATAAGAAATAAATATCATTTACCAAGAATTGATGACCTATTTGATGAGCTAAGAGGAGCAAAGATATTTTCGAAAATAGATTTGAGATCGGGCTACCATCAAATAAGGATAAAGGATGAAGATATTAGTAAGATAGCTTTCAGAACCAAGTATGGGCATTGTGAATTTGTAATGGTTCCATTTGGACTAACAAATGCACGAGCTACCTTCATGTGCTTAATGAATGGAATATTTAGAAATTACTTGGATAACTCTATCATGGTATTCCTAGATGGCATTCTTGTTTATTCAAAATCAGAGGAGGACCATGAATAGCACTTGAGTTTAGTGCTAGAAGTACTAAGAGAGTATCAATTATCTGTCAAGTTAAACAAGAGTTTATTTTATCATAGGAAAATTTATCACTTGAAATATATCATCTCTAAGGAAGGAATAGCAGTATATCCAAAGAATATTGAAGATATTAAGGAATGGCCTATACCTAAGAACGTAATCAATGCAAGGTCATTCATAGGGCTTGTTGGATACTACAGAAGATTCATAGAAGGATTTTCCAAGATTTTTCATCCCATTACATATTTACAAAAGAAGGGAATTTAACTTGAATGGACACCAAAGTGTGAAGAAAAATTCCATCTATTAAAGGAATTGCTTACCAGTGCACCCATTCTTAAGATTCTTGACCCAAATGAAGATATTTTGGTATGTACAGATGCTTGCAAAGAGGCACTTGGTAGATTTCTTACTCAGAATGGGCATGCGATATGTTATGCATCTAGGAAACTTGAGCGTGAAAAGAAATATGTCACACATGACTTAGAAGTTATGGCAATAGTTCATGTGCTAAAAATGTGGAGACATTACTTGATGGGAAGAAAGTTCCAGCTAAAAACATGTTAAAATTTTGGTATGCTTGTTTAACCATAGACAATGTCACATCATTGTCACCCAACCATAGTCATTCACTATGCCTCCCCTGAGCACAGTAACATTTTCTTAGATAGAATGATTCTGGAAAGTCCACACTAGAACCAACAAATAAACCCTAGGCACAATATTGTTGCGGCAATAGCACAATAACCATACAAAGATAGTGTACCTTACACCAAGAGAAGCACAAGAGATATACCAGAAATATTGCTACACTATTCCTCCATACTTGCACCCAGTTGCAACTGCAACTCTCCAAACTTGTGCCCTAGTTGCCACCACAGTTCCTCCTTAGACTTGTGCACTGGCTAAGTGAGTAAGAGTACAAATGAGCTAAGGCGTGACCTTATTTATACTTATTCTTCTAGTGAACTTTTCCCACATGGTCAACCTGTATTTTCTGGCAAATATAATTTACTTTGAATTTTTCTGGCAAGGTCAACATATCTTCTTGGGTTTCTTATTTCTTTATTATTATTTTCCTTGGGACGACTTCTCTTCTAGGGTTTACACACATTTGTTTAATGGTTCTCTTACTTCTGGAATATTCTAATCTAAGTACAAAGGTTAAACGTGGAGATTAATACCTCTCGCAGCTACCAAAACATCAACACTCCCTCTTAACTAGGGAGGTATTAACTAAGATGTTCTTCATGTAATGGTCTCAAACACATCCATCCATCTCACATGGCATGGGAAAGACTCGCATGCTCTTGTAGACCAGTCTACAAGTAGCATCACCATAGCCACACAGGCTATCTCATGATCAAACAGATCATGTAACAAGTGTCATAGCCATACAAGCTATATCATGATCAAACAGATCATGTAACAAGTATCGCCATCATAGTCGCACAGGCTCTGGAATATGTAGTTAATCCAGTTTACACAGAATTTCACTACTACCCAATCAATTGCAACTCCAACTCATATAGAATCTAGCATCTAGTTCATAAAGAACTAGTAACTTGTCAGCTCACACAGAATCTGACATCTAGTTCATAAAGAAATAGTAACTCGCCATATCACACTGAATCTGGCATCTAGTTCATAAAGAACTAGTAACTCGTCAACTCACACAGAATCCGGCATCTAGTTCACAGAGAACTAGTAACTCGTCAACTCACGCGGAATCTGACAACAAGTTCCACAATGAACTAGTAACCTCTAGTTGGCACACCAGGCAACTGGTCCAAAATGACCAGGCATCTAATCACGAGGATTAGGCGATGTAGTGCGCACACACTACCCATCTAGCCCAAGGCTAGGAAACACCTTCAACCACACAAGTTGGCCCACCAGCTTAAAATTCGAGTAACTAACCAGCCTTGAAGGAATGGCATATACTGACCTTGTGCAAGGTCATGCTAACTGGTGCCACAGTCAATAACTTTGCATGCCATACTTTTTCACTATATTAGCAATCTATGTACCAATATTTATCACTGGAGTAGCAGTAACTCGGCGTACCATGATTTATCACTGGAGTAGTCATCTGCATACCAGGATTTATCACTGGGGTAGCAGCAACTTGGTGTACCAGGATTTATCACTCGAGTAGCCATATGTGTACCAGGATTTATCACTAGGGTAGTAGTAACTCGACATACCAGGATTTATCATTGGAGTATCCATTTGTGTACCGGGATATATCATTGGGGTAGCAGTAACTCGGTGTACCAGGATTTATTATGGAGTATCCATCTGTGTACCAGGATTTATCACTGGAGTATCCATCTGTGTATAAGTCTTTATCAATGGGGTAGCAGTAACTCGGCGTACCACGATTTATCACCAGAGTAGCCATCTGCATACCAGGATTTATCACTAGGGTAGTTGTAACTCGGTGTACCAAGATTTATCACTGGAGTAGTCGTACACATCAACCTGACTGGTGCCACGGTCAATGCTTGGTCATGAACCACTTGTTTTCCACTTACACAAGTTGATGTTGTTTCCCTGGAATCGCATATATAACTCATCACTCCCTCTTACTAGGGATGTCCTTCTGGACCACACCAAGCTTGTCTCTGAAGTACACAAACTTCACTCTTGACAGAGGCTTGGTCAACATGTCTGCTATCTGCTCATCTGTAGTGACATATTGGAGCTTCACAGCTCCTTTCTGTACCATATCTCTGATATAATGGTACCTGATATCGATGTGCTTGAACTTGTCATGAAACACCAGGTTCTTCAAAAACTTCACATGACTCTATTTGTCGTGCCATATACAAGTCGCCTCTAACTTGAGATCAAACACTCCCGCAAGCAACTTCCAAAGCCTCATTGCTTCACTGCTACAACACGAGATCTCTCTTGATCCTAAACTGAAATAGGATTCATATGTACTCTTCTGGTCTATCAAACTACCGGCCCAATCTGAATCAGTAAATCCTTGTAGGATTTTCTCACAATCTAAATCATATATGGGTCCATAATCAATTGTATCATTTAGGTACCTCATCATATGTTTTGATACAATCAAGTGAACATGTCTTGGCTCAACCATACACTAACTCAATGTGTTCACCACAAAACATATATTTGCCCTTGTGTTTGTTAAGTACATCAACGAACCAATCATTTATCCATACATGGTAGCATTCACTGTCTCTGAAGATGTATCACTCAATAACTTTAGATTCATCACCGTCGATGTAGGCATGGATTTACAATCTATCATTATAAATTTCTACAACATATTTTCCTTAGCACGGAAAAATCTCATCAAGTTTTTGCCACACTTCTAGACCCAAGAAATACTGCATCATGCCCAGGTATTTCATATCGAATTTGATAGAAAGTTTCCTCTTACTTTTGGTGATGAGATTCTCGTCTCATGTTAGAAATAGGTCATCCACATATTATAGTAGTATCATTGGTCCACCATACACAACCTTGAACTATAGGTTGGAATATTCTTTACTCTTGGTGAAGCCCAAACTCTTCAGGAAATTGTTTGCTCTGGCATATCATGCCCTAGGTGTCTAGTTAGGCCCATACAAATCCTTCTTCAATATGCATACATGAGACTCTTTCTCATGTAACTTGTGGTTGTTCTATGTACGCTTCTTCTGGATAATTGAGAAAGTGTCTCGTCATAATCTTCTCCCTCTTTCTAGGAGAATCCTCCAGTCACAAATCAATATTTGTACATCTCTATATTGTTATCTGCAATATGCTTGATCTTGTAGATCAACTTGGAAGTCACCATTGACTTCCCTTCTGGTCTTGGAACCAAAGAAAATTCCATATCCCAATCCTTCTAGTTGGCTTCGTCTTCGGTCACTTAAACAAGGGAATCTTCCCAGAAGATCTCATATCTCCATGAAGCCTCTAAAGCTTTAATCTAGCCTCCTCAACTCATGGCACTTGTCTTTCAGTTGTAGAAGATGCCTCTCTCTCCCATCTGAATCTGAGGAGGAATACTTTCTGAATTAAAGTCTCTAAGCCACTGACTCTTGCTGAGATCAGGCTCACTTTGATTCTTCATGCTCCCTTTGAAGCTTGACTCCCTCTAAGTCTATATAATCTTCGGATCCATTTTCTCCCTCTGTGTGTGATTATTTCTTCTGAAGTCTCCTATGAATGGTCCTAGGGAAGCTACTCCTCCCTCTGAACTCTAGCTCCTTCTGAGATGGTACTTAGTGGGGCCACCTGCCTCAACACTGGTGGAACCATCTGCTACTTAAAATCAATCTCCATATGAGATAATCAGTATCCCACAAAAGTACCCTTCTTCGTCTTCTTCTTCTTCGGTACATGGATGTATACGGTCATGTATGCAACTTCTTATCTGTATAGTTTGCTCCATGTCTCAAACTAGAGACCATATAAATTGTTTCCTCCTGCAACTTTCACTATAGTTCCCCTCAGAGTTATCACTTGTGACCTTTCCAGAACAAGACCAACAACAAGGGAAAACAATAGACGAGAATAATACTCGTATAATAATAATAAAAATAATAGCGAGAACAGTCGTAATAGTAGCTCTTTCTCAGAGCTATCACTAGTGACCTGCCTAGAAAAAGATCCAAAATAAAAATGTGATAACAAGAAATAGGAATCAACACTCTTCTAGTGTTGTGACCAATCATTCCTCCTGCCCAGAGCAAGAAAAAAAATAACAACAATATTTCCATGGTAACCTCCATGGAATTCGCAAGATAACCTGCCCGACACAAGAGCAACAAGAGCAAAAGCATTTCCAATATAATAGTATTTTCATAAGAGCATATCTATGTGTTAGCAAGAATAAAATACAATTTCATGGTAATCAACATATCATTACCAAGGTGACCTGCCTGGAAGCAAAACAAGAAGTATCTTCTAGATGAGATGTTAGTTCCTCTTGCAAACAAATACAATAAGCATTTATATCAATAGTACTCACATGCTGCCAAGTATTCATTGTATTTAGCAGTAATAAAACCTTTCAAGGATTGTTGTCACAACTATTAATGTAGCAATTATCAAACTGTAACATCTCGCTCTTGCATGCACCCGATGTGACTTATTCTTGTGGACACTTGTGTGCAAATGATCTGGTTCACTATATGATTAACTGATTCGATTATGGAGCATGATGATGTTTGTGGATTCGATGATATGTTATTTTATGTTATTTATATCGACAAGTGCTATTGACTGGTTTTCCTGAGTGTGCAGGACTCTGGACGTTTGAGGATGTTGATGGCATCAATGGATCTCCTTGGACTCCGGATCGAGTCGAGGAGCGGACGGTTATGGTTTGAATGTTTTGATATTACAGATGTGACATATGACTAGATATTATGATGTTGATTTTTATATCTAACACGCTCCATTGATGGATGCAGGTTGACGATAGCTTGCTAACTAGACTCACATTGGAGTAAATGGGTCACGCACAAAAACCAGAGACGTTGAGGGAGAGGTGTGGCAACAGCCCTGTCACAGCCTACTAGCACTCTCATTGTGGCTCGAACTGTAGGTTAACGATTACCTAGTTTGATAGATACACGATGTCATGAGGGCAGACTGTGACAGTCGCTCACGATGATTCTAAGGGGAACGCAGTAAGGAAGGGTCCTTAAACTTAGAGGCCCTTAGTCTCCCACAAGGTCACCTGACGGAGTATTGACTCTAGGGGTTTGACGTCTACCAAATTCAGTCAAAAGGCGAGTGGCACCCCTGGAGCACGCAGTGCATCTTGAAGGGCACATCACGCAAATAAAACAGGAATGCAAGCGAGTGGCACCCTCGGATCACGTAGTGCTTCTTGAAGGGCACGTCGTGATTTTAACTCTGGTAAGTTAATAAACCTAGTACCTAGAAAATTGTGCCTCCTTAGGACCTCGTCAGCCTTAAAATGAATGATGGTATGAGTAAAGTTTAATAACTAATTTTTCCCTTAAAAGTTGTCGCCAAGCCTAGTGAATTTAAAACCTAGGTCTAAGTAGAACATGTGAACAAAAAAAAAAACAATTGGACATTTAACAAGGAGGGGGTAAAGAAAATTCAAACATTAATGATCAAAGTAAAATTTTAATGAAGGGTTAAATTATTAAAAAGGTAAATTGTTGTTTATCTCTAAACTTGTTAATTATAAACTTAAAGAAAAAGGGAAACTTAAAGAAAAAGGGGAATGTCTAACATAGTAGGGAATCTAGTCTTTGAAACCTTCTAATTGTGAACTCAACTAGGTTTTAAGAAAGGCATCAGTCAATTAAGAAATGTAAGGGAATAAAGGGGACACCGAGAAGTGGTTTTAGGAACGCTTTTAGGTGGGTGAGAGAAATAGGCAAATTTAATTAATTAATCAATTGATTTTCTGGTGCAACTAAGGGATCGGGTGACATGTGTATAGGGGAGGTTTATCCTAAATTAAATTTAATAAAAAGAATCTAAAGAGGGTTTGGGTGTTGAAATAATGTAACTGCGAAGACCATTCTTATTATTATTGTTATTTTATTATTAGGATTAATCCCCATTGTGGATTAATCATGTCAGTAATTGTATTAGGACCAAATCCCCTTTTGCGGATTGGTTATTGAACAATTATAATGGGCAGAATAAGAAGTCGGCCCCAGCAGTTATTATTCAGACCCGGAATTAATTTAAAGGTGGGTTTACCCACCCAGAGTGAGAGGTCGGCCCTGCCAGTGAAACCCTTTCACATGTGCCAGTCTTATATATATAGGAGGCTAGCGCCTCACTTTAACACACAACTCACTTACTCATTCTCTTATGAGGCAAGCTGCAATTACCAGTTGGAGAGAGGAGAAG
>CBVK0100300414.1:0-13134 GCA_900067695.1 Picea abies
CATTTTATTTAGTTTTAGTTTGTTTAGTTTGTTTTATTTGTTTTAGTTAGATTAGTTAGTTTAGATTAGTTTTCTCTTTGGTTTTCTTAGGACCTTAGATCAGCTAACGGAGCCGCTAAACCCGTCAGGGTGGTTCATTCTAAACGGCTTGGGTTATTAGACAACCCCGAACCGGTTCCACTCTCTCAGTTGACGGACGGTCGATTTCGCCCGTCAACATGTAGTTGTGCCTTGTTGTATACTTATTCCCTCATCTGTTTTACATGTATCAGCTCATTTATCCTTCTTTGAGCATCATTTGGTTCAACCTCCTGTTCTTGTAGAAGCTTCATGACTAGAGACCCTAGTGAGGTGGGAAAAACTACATTTGTGCCATACACAATCTGGAAAGGTGATGTAGAAATATACCTCTTAGTAGTAACCATATCATCCACCATTGCATAAATAAGTTTTTGTTCCAAGACTTCTTCTTTTCCTACAACAACCTTTTGATAATTCTAGTCAAGCTCTTGTTGGATGATTCAGCTAATACATTACCCTATGGATAGTAAGTTGTGGAATGTCCAAGGGTTATATTGTACTAACTGCAGAATTTTTCCATTTTCTTGGACTTAAATGTTGCTGCAATATCAGTTATTATTTTGACTGGGAAACCAAACCTAGACAAAATGTTATTTTCCATAAATTGAATGATGATAGCATCAGTAGCTTGCCTTGTTGGGACTTCTTCAATCCATTTTGTGAAGTAGTCTGTAGCTGTCAATATCCATCTATGCTGAGATGAAGAAGGGGGGTGAATCTCTCCTATGAAATCAAGGCCCCATTTCCTAAATGGTTTTTCAACATAAACTAGTTTTAAAGGCAAGGGAAACAATTTTCTGTTTCCATAAAAAAAATTGGCATTCATGACAGCTTGAGACCTCCTTGTACACATCAGATAAGATACTAGGCCAATAAAACCAAAATCTTAATATTTTATGCACTGTGGTCTTCCAATAATGGTGACACCCATAGTCACCTTTATGGAATTCTCCAATGTTCTATTTGACTTCATCTTATAAAAAACAACTAAGAAAAATCCCCCTTGGATTTTTCCAATATAAAGAGCCATTTAGAATACATATTTTTGTTGCCTTCAACTTCAAAAACATGGCCTTTTTTTTGTTGAATTCGGGAGGAGCTTGTAAATTTATCAGTACATAAATGATATCAACATACCATGGAGACTTCAAGAACTTCTGAGATACCTATGGGACTGTTTCTTCCTTCGCACTTTCTAACAAATCTGCAATGAAATTTATTCCCAATACATCATAATTTTACTCTGTCATAAACTTGGTAAGCCCTTGGCCTTTGATCAACTTTGTAGGATTTATTTCCAAATCATATTCTAGCAAGATAGCTATCCATTTGCCTCTTCTTCCTCCGGATCAGATTAGGTCAATATATCTTTCACAAAATTACTAGGTACATATGCAACAATATGAGAATGCAAAATGTAAACTCTAAACTATTTAAGGGCCTTTGCCAATGCATATGCGTGTTTCTCCATGATGTCATACTTCAATGGATAGTCTCTTAGAGTTTTGTTGAAATCGGATATGGGAATCTCAAAGTTATTGATGCAGAAGCATCGCTCCAAGCTAGCTATGCGCCAACCAGCCAGCACATCAAAGCGTGCATTCAATGAGAGGAGAGAGGAACAACCCTCTGACTTTCAAATTTTGAATTTGAATTAATTGTATTAAATGGTTGTAAGGCCAAAAAGCCAAGTCGTGCCTTTGAGTACGCTGTAGTTAGTGTCTCCTTAATGGATGACAGGTAGAAGGGGATCTAACTCTTATTTAGATTAGATGGCCCATTCAATGTAATTGAATGTAATTAATGAGAGTTGGTGAGATGGAGGGAAGAGCTCAAAGAGCCCCCTCATGTAAAAGATCTGGGATCTTATTTTGGAAAAGGAGAGATAAAAGAAGAGAAGTGAGAGTTTTGTGAGAGAGTAGAATAGAGGATATATAGGAGAGGAGAGATGAGACTCTGTTGCAGTCTGATATCGAACACATTGTAATTAGGGCATCTCATATTAATACAAAGAGCAGTTTTTCCTGCATGAGATTCTTTGTGTGTTTATGTGTTTATGGATGAACGCCATATGTGTGTTATGATATGTTAGAAATGTATGTTAGTTTGCATTTGCAGGGATAGATAGATTTTGTATTTGTGGGTTTACTGATTTCAGGTCTGGTTCTTTGTGGCTTCATGCAGGGGGTTGCATGACAGAACACTGTGGGTTCTATAAGCTAGTGCATAGAGTGCACTTCTGAATTCTGCGGAATTTGGACAGAGTTGTGCCAAGAGGGCACACCAGAGGAAGTCATTGACCCAGGGAAAAGCCTCAATGTTGTTGAACACCTTGAAGGTAAGATTGTGTAGAGGAAGGCACAGGTAAAATAGAATCACAAAGGGTTCTATGGAAGCTCTTCAAGGAGGGCATTTAGCAAGTGCATAGAGTGCATAGGAGAACTCTATTTTGAGTTCAGTGAGAAGACAAAATCATTGATGATTCTGGAGAACTCTACCAGGAGGGCATTGAGTTGGTGCACATAGTGCACAGAGAAACTCTTTTGAGTTCTAAAATAGGAGAAGTGTCAAGGAGAAAGACACTCACAGAGTTGTTGAATACTCTGCTTGTTCAGCAAGGAGTGTTTGAGCAAGAGGTTTCCAAGAGGGCACTGAATTCCCCTTTGAAGGGAGAGAAAAGGACTAAGCTTCTTAGAGGTTTGAGCGAGAAAAGATCAAGATGAATAGTACAGTTGCATGCAAGGAGACTGGGAGGAGTGCAAAGGAGAGAAACCATTTGAAGTTTCAGAGTGAACAAAGCCCAGGAGGAGAAGAGTCCTGTAAGAAGTCGCAGAGGCCAAGGAAAACCCTTTGAGGTTTCATAGTTGCCAAAGCTCAGGAAATAACATTTTTAGTAACGCAGGCAAGACCCAAGGTCACATGGTTTGCAGAGAAAGCAAAGGTCGAGGCCTTTGAAACTTTGAAAGTCTTCCAAGGAAGAGGAAGAAGCGTAAAACTTAGGAGGGGAAGCCACACAGAAAAGAAGAAACGAACGGTGGAGGTGCTTCGTGGAGAAGTGTGAAATCCCGTGAGCCATTAGATCTCATAGATTAGTGAGAAGGTTAAGGGGAGTGTTTTTTATTACCCATAAGCTCAGGAGAGATAGTGACCATTGGATCCAAACCAACGAGAGACATTGGATCTTGTATGAGAATTGTCGTTTCGGAGTTTGGGGTTTGGAGCGACAAGTGACTTTGGAGTCCCTGCATCGCAAACTCCCAGTTCGTGAACTCTCGAAAATATCTAAGCCATTGGATCGAGGAAGATCTCAGCCATAGATTACGTAGGAGGTAAGGCTTCGGAAATTTGGGAATCGAAGTTTCGAGAGGTAAGAAAACTCTCGGTTGTTGGATATTCGCTCAAGTCGTGAAATCCCAAAGAACGAAAGGAATAGGACCCAATCCTTGACGGAGGGTCATATGGCCTCATAGAGCTAAGGGACAATATTCATTGTGCCCCAATCGAGTTTTGGGGTTTCGGGACTCAAGAGGTAGAGTTGCATGGTCAACACAACTCCCAAAATCATGAAGAGTGAAATGTCGAAAGGTGGGTCCCAAGTATCAACCAGAGGATACGTGTGGTGGAAGTCAAAGAAGCGGTTGAAGGTTTCATGGAAATCCTGAAAGGCTAGCGATGGCCAGATCTGGACCAATGAGGGTTGTTGATATCATATGTGGATTCGCATATCAGGGATCGTGAAATGGAGTGACCAGTGGTTTGAACCTAGCCTTTTGTATGACCAGTCAATGAAATCCTGATACAGCCTGAACCATCGGATCAAGGGAGGCTTATAGTCGTTGATCTCCCTTTGGAGTGGAACTTCGAAGATTTCAGAGTTTCAAGGATTTGAAAGGGAGAGGAAGAGAAATTGCATCACGATTCCCCGAATCACGAAAATTCAGTAAGTGATTTGTCGATTAAGCACGCGGTCACAGAATAGGGGCACGTGGACAAGACCCAAGCGGGAAGCTTTTCACTCACCATCCCTTTTGGGGTTCATCATTTTGGCAAGTTCGAGGAAAAGGAGACGGGGCACTTTGCATTGAAAACCCTAAAGTCACGAAATGTGACATGCCTTTGGAGTAGGGTTTCAGTCACGGAGGAAGCAGTCATATGGACTGAGATTTAGGCAGGGGCTAATTGCCATTGAGCCCATTTTGGCATTCGAAATTTCGGTATTTTGAAATTCGAGGGATTGAGGAGTGAGAGACTCGACATCAGGATTCGATAAATGTGAAAAACGTCTCTTAGCTTGGGCCAAAGGTCATTTCTAGTGGTCGTGTGGAGGTGAAGACTCACGCCTAGTGCACGTTGCGCAGGTGGGGTTTTTGAGGAGGACCTATGGATCGGATTCATGGGGTTCTAGTGAGGTCCCAAAAGAACTATTCCAGTTCTGTGGATTCGAAGGAGATGAATCCTGTGCGGATCTCGGCCCGAGGTTCGGGGGTCGGCGCCAGAGTGGTATCAGAGCAAGACTTCATTTGTATATTTCAGGTGAGGAGAAATGGAGATATTGTTGTAGGATGCGGTAACAAATGAAACAGTCAAGTGGACTGTAGGAAATGCTGGAAATGCTCTCAGTTGCAGAGTGACAGCAGCAAGTTTGCCAGGAGGGAAGACAGTGACAGGAATATGGCTACTAAAGGCCATAAGTGGGGTCAAAGAGAGGACCGCCAGCATATGAAGAGAAAGGCTGAGATGGATAAAGAAATCGCTGAGATAAGAGCGAGAATGGAAGAACTTGCACTGCGGGTGCAGTAGAATGCAAAATCACGATGGGTGTATGAATGGCCCATCAGGAAGAAAGTAAAGTGGCCATTCAAGGAGTTGTTGGCCAAAATACAACAAAGGTTGTTGAAGGAATGGTTGAGGCATGGTAGAAGCCTTGGTGACAGAGATGGAGTGTCTTACACTTGTGAACCAGAAGCTGGGAGAAATCTCAATGATGTTGAGGAGAAGAGATCACTGGAAGATCTTGTGAATTTCCAGGAAGGAAGTGAAGAAAGTTCAGATTGTCATATGAACAATGTGATGGGATCATTGGAGGATCTCATAGACTGCTAGGTGGGCAGGGCAGAAATCCCATATTTCCAGGTGGGCAAAGGAGAGAAGATGAGACTACTTGAAAGTCTCATGAACTCAGGGATGAGTTCGGATAAGAGAGAAGGGTTGGTGGAGAAGGAGGATCAGAAGTGTCTTCTGGTCATTGGAGGAATTGAGATATTCCTACCACTTAGCCCAGTTGAGGTGAGAGCTTGTGTTGTAGAGGCAAAAAAAACAGAAGGACAACCAGTTGTGACTGTCAAAAAGATGGAGCAGATATCAAAGGCTACCCAAGCAAAGGAAAAGGATCATTCAGAAGAATGGCTTGAAAGTTTCAGCCCAGAAGCTGAAAGGATACCACTGCAGCACTGAAGCTGACAACAGAAGAAGAGCATGCAGATAATATACTCACTTCATGAGAGTTGGAGCTAGAAATGCTGGAGGATTGGTTAAGCCATCCAGAGCTAGTAGATGACTTCCATGAGCAGACAGTCATGCAAATATTAGCAGAGGATCACTCCGAGGAATCGCTCAAAAATTTTAGCCAGGGAGATGAACATATGATAACTGCAATGCCGAAGTATGCGGTAGCCGATGAAGGATAATTCTAGTCTGAGGAGCAGCTGGAGGAAGCTGGAGATATGCTAGAAGGAGAGCTGACAGTCAAGCTGTCGGAAGAGGAAGCTGAGAAGAGACTCAGTGATGAAACTGCAGAAGAGGATTATGTAGTAGAGTGGTCAGCTAGTTCCATAAAAGAGGAAAAAGATGGCATGGGGGATCATGATGATCTACCCACCGATAAGGAGGAAGTGCAGTCGAGGAGACTACATAAAGGGAGCCAGCCACTGCAGCAGTTGGACAAGATAATTGAGGAGATCAGAAGGCTAATGATCAGATCAGTAGAAGCGATCAGCAAAGGGAATTTGAGTAGAGGAAGACCTGCCATAGCAGTAGGGCAGCATAAGCAGCAGCAGCAGCAGTGAAGCAATGGAGCGGATGGACAGCTCCAAAGAACTGTTTAGGATCCAGGTGCATTTCAACAACGATGCTGGGAAGCTCATGAGTAGGAGCTCATGAATTTTTCATAGCAGAGGAGTATGATGCAAGAGAATCGCTCCAAGACATCTATGTTCCAACCAACCAACACATCAAAGCACACATTCAATGGAAGGAGAGAGGCGCAACCCTCTCACTTTCAAATTTTGAATTTGAATTAATTGTATTAAATGGTTGTAAGGCCAAAGAGCCAAGTCATGCCTTTGAGCAGGTTGTAGTTAGTGTCACCTTAATGGATGACAGGTAGAAGGGGATCTAAATCTGATTTGGATTAGATGGCCCATTCAATGTAATTGAATGTAATTAATGAGAGTTGGTGAGATGGAGGGAAGAGCTCAAAGATCCCCCTCATGTAAAAGATCTAGGATCTTATTTTGGAAAAGGAGAGCCAAAAGAAGAGAAATGAGAGTTCTACGAGAGAGTAGAACAGAGGATAGATAGGAGAGGAGATCTGAGACTCTATTGCAGTCTAAGCTCGAACTCATTGTAATCAATTCATCTCATATTAATACAAAGAGAAATTTTCCTTCATGAGATTCTTTGTGTGTTTATGTGTTTATGGATGAATTCCATATCTGTGTTATGATATGTTGTAGATGTATGTTATTTTGCATTTGTAGGGATAGATAGATTTTCTATCTGTGGGTTTACTGATTTCAGGTCTGGTTCTTTGTGGCTTCATGCAAGAGGTTGCATGACAAAACACTATGGGTTCTATAAGCCAGTGCATAGAGTGCACTTTTCAATTCTGTGGAATTTGGACAAAGTTGTGTCAAGAGGGCGCACCAGAGGAAGTCATTGACCCAGGGAAAAGCCTCAAGATTGTTGAACACCTTGAAAGTAAGACTGTGCAGAGGAAGGCACAGAGAAAACAGAATCACTGAGGGTTATGTGGAAGCTTCGCCAGAAGGGCATTGAGCAAGTGCATAGAGTGCACAAGAGAACTCTATTTTGAGTTCAGTGAGAAGACAAAATCACTGAGGATTCTAGAGAACTCTGCTATGAGGGCATTGAGTTGGTGCACAGAGTGCATAGATGAACTCTTTTGAGTTTTGAAATAGGATAAGTGTCAAGGAGAAAGACACTCATATTGTTGTTGAATACTCTGCTTGTTCAGCAAGGAGTGCTTGAGCAGGAGGTTGCCAAGAGGGCATTGAATTCCCCTTTCAAGGGAGAGAAAAGGACTGAGTTCCTCAGAGGTTTGAGTAGGAAAATATCAGGACAGGTAGTACAGTTGCATGCAAGGACCCTGTGAGGAGTGCAGATGAGAGAAACCCTTTGAGGTTTCAGAGTGAACAAAGCCCAGGAGGGGCAGAGTCCTGCAAGAAGTCAAAGAGGCCAAGGAAAAACCTTTGAGGTTTCAGAGTTGCCAAAGCTCAGGAAGGATAATGTTTTCAGTAATGCAGGTGAGACCCAAGGTCAAAGGGTTCACAGAGAAAGTAAAATTCGAGCCCTTTGAAACTTTGAAAATCTTCCAAGGAAGAGGAAGAAGTGCAAAACTCAAGAGGGGAAGCCACACAGAAAAACAGAAATGAATGGTTGAGGTGCTTCATGGAGAAGTGTGAAATTCCATGAGCCATTAGATCTTGCAGATCAACGAGAAGGTTAAGGGGAGTGTCTTTCTGCACCCATAATCTTAGAAGAGATAGTGATCGTTGGATCCAAACCAACGAAATCCATTGGATCTCGTATGAGAATTCCCATTTCGGAGTTCAGGGTTTGGAGTGACAAGTGACTTTGGAGTCACTGCATCGTTGTTATAACCCTAAAATGCACCACATAGGCTTACCTGGCATCAGGCCAACTCATGCCTCTTCCTAGCCAAAACCATGCTAAACAAAACCTCAAAAAACCACTTAAATCAAGCAACCCACGCCCTAACCTCTCACTGGGCGCATTGGACTGCTTGTTGGTCTTCTACTGCACGCGGGTGACCACGGGCTAGCCCACTACAGCCCGCGTTTACCTAACAAAGCAAAAAATCAGGAAAGTTTCCGTCGGGACGAAGAGCTTTTTGTCAGTTAACTGGAACTCCCAGCCATGCATGGACGAGAGTTCGCCAAAAACCCTAGCTCCTTCTACCTATAAAAGGAGGGGTAGGGGTACTATTCAAAGGAGGAAAAATCATAGCAAATAAACTCTGCCAAATTGCCAAGTCCGTTTTGTCCCAACCCTTTAGCCTTGCCTCAATCTTTAGGAGAAATTCATGCAAAAGCAGTTGGAGGACAAAAGAAGAGGAAGAGCCCAAGATCAGGATCGAGGAACGGTGGCCGGTCTCTGAAATCATTGTAAGTTGATTCATATTGAGATTAATGAAAAAGATACTTTTCTCGTCCCGAATACATGAGTCTTATCTATGTCATTTGATTTTTGTTTAATCTCTAACCCTCTAGTAGATCAATAGCATGCATGTGTAGTTTTGTCTTGATTGTAGGAAAGCTTTTTGGAAGGAGCAGCAGCAGCAAGGGGATAAAGGCTCAACGGAGGATCTACTTCAACCATCGATAAAAAGGTTGGTTGATTCTTCCCATGTTTGCATGAGAAAAGGGGTTTTAGATTCGTGTAGAAGGTTAAAAGTTGTTTCTGAAGGGTCATGATCTGCGTACAAGTTTAAAGCCCTAGCTTGTTAGTCCATAGGGTAGAATACCCCACAACAGAATTGGCGACTCCACTGGGGAGATTTTACTCTTAGGGTTTCCGAATTTGGTAAAAGATCTTTTGGGTAGTGCAAATAAGTTTAGTCTCTGTTTCTTTGTTTATTTTGTTGTCTGTTAGGTCAATGCTAGTAGGGAACTTGGTTATCAATACCAGTTTTCCTTGACTGACGCTTGACATTTATTCTCGGGACACACAGAGGTACCCGCGGCCTGCAGAAGCCCTGTCCACGGGTGACCCGCGCCCTAACTTTCTACAGCACGCGGTTGTCCGCGTGCTGCAGTAGTTTCAGTAGCGTGTAGCTTTTATGAAGCTCGAGAGGCAATCTCCTCTTCCCTGCTAGAAGTTTATCTTCTCAGGGGGCTTCCTGGATCCTTTCTGGGTCTTGATTGGTTTACTGTCTTGCTTTCAGACTGCCTTATTGTTTTGGGTGTTCTTAGCATTTGTTTTCTTTTTTGGAAATTTTTCCTTTTCTATCAAGGTGAAAGCATCCAAGCATTTGGGAGACCCTGGTTGTCAATACCAGAGGCCTCTTTCAGGTCTGGGCTGCCTGTGTTTTATTTTTTCTCATATTTTATACCTACCCGTGGGCTGCTTCAGCTCAGAGCGCGGGTACCCGCGTTCTATTATAACTCAGCACGCGGTTGACCACGTGTTGTATCAGTGACGGTCGTGGGTCTGCCTGGTTGACCTTTCAGCCTGGGTGGGGTAGTCATCCCCTCCTGTGGTGAGAAGTGCTCCTTTCAGGGTTTGGAGTCTAGAGCTGCACAGTCAGCAGGTTAGGGCATCTTATCCTTAGCCTGTGTTTGTTAGTTAATGTTTTGATAGAAAAGACAAAAGAGAAAAAATATTAGATTTATGGTTTTTAGGCAAGTGTTAGAATTGGTGTTGTTGTGATTGCTTTGTTGCATTTTTGTGCTCTGATTTTGTTTGCGATCTGCGCTTTAAGCCAGAGTTTTATTTCATTCTCTTGGTTTTGTTCTTGTCATCATTTTTCCTTGTTGTGTTATTTTACAATGAAATAAAAAACAATTTCCTATTTCATTTTCATCTTGGTTGGAGGATTGTGTTGTAGCATCAGTAGCTAGGAAAGAAGTCTGTTTTGCATAAGTTTTTGCAATGCATGTCAAGTATAAGTAGCTCACAGATCTGAGTGAAAATCCTTCATATTTACTGCATAAAATCTTAGTAATTTCGAAAAGAAAAGAAGTCTTTCATTGAAAAGTTGTTGGTTTTGCATTTTAGTAAAAGTTTTTGTTTCCACGCATTTTTTGTGCATTTTGATTTGAGTCTTTTTACACACCCTCAGTTTCACTTCCGCACCTTGAGACTTAATAAAGCCCATTAAAAGCAACGCTAAATAAAATCAAGTAGACTTTTCTGTTTGTAGGGTGCATCCACTAGCTCAGGAATAGGGCCTTGGAATAGGTTGGAGAGTAAATTCTCCAAGGCCACCCAAACTAAACATTGAATTCAGTCACTTAGGGAGTGTAGAATTCTAGTTACGGAAAGTTATTCAGGACCCCCCTCTAACACAGGGGCTAAAAACGAGGTCGCATAAGGAAAGGCAGCGGAGATAACCCCTCCAAAGCTAGACCGAGCGTTGTGGAGAACACATATAGAGGATCTGTTAAGGGATTCCGTTGTTTGCACTTGCCACGGAGCTTCATGGATCTTGAATCCGTTCGAGGTCCTCAGTCATCTTTTGGAACACTTTCTCTCGATACCCTTGACAGGTTTCGGGCTTGATACCTTGCTCATTGTGGTCTACCCGACTACCGACTGTACCCGCCTGATAGTTGTTCATGTGCTGGAAAACTAGTTGTCTATCTTTTCTATGGACATACACAGGTGACTGTGGGGGTATACCGCGGTACCTAGGATGGACATCGGACCAACGCTTTGCAGAGTAGACCCAGAGGGTGCTTCCATATTCAAGTTGCACTTGCACCGGTAAGGTACTCTAGTGTTGGTTGTTGTAACTGTTCTTCCAACTAGTTTAGTGCTTGCTTGATTTATCTTCTAGGGGCTTTCTTTTAGTGTGTGTTATTGTTTGTTCATGTAGAATACCTTAGCGTGTCGTGAATATTCTCACACAGTGGAGGATTCGGAGCTCCACCGGTCACGAAGGCTTCTGGGCCTGCCACCGATTATACTGGAGCCACCCCCGCCACCATTGAGGTGGAAGCTAGACCATCAAGGGTCTTTCGAAGCAACTGGGGCTTTTGATCCCGAACAACCCCCCGAGGAATTGACCGCCAATATTGGACTGGTTGAAACCTCAAACGCTGATTCTTAGCCGGACGTTATTGTGCCAATTCAATTTTACGAACGCTTATCAGCGCCTAACCCAGTTATGGAACAAATCACTTCCTCTGGAATCTCTTCCATTCCTATCACTGTTGTTACCACAGGAGAAGATTCTCCTAACTTGCCTTGGTCGATGGCCCGGACCACCATGGTCTCGGCCGCAACTACATCGCACAGTGGACCGACGCCACCGATCGCGGTGGCCACACCTCCGTATACACCTAGTGCGACCGGCCCTCCGTTTTCATACGGTATGCCTAGTTCAGGAATGAGTCTTGCACTCACCTCTTCCATTTCACAGACTTTGGGTCTGGGGGCAGGGAGCTCTAACGCTCCTCTGCAAGGTCAACTTGGGGGCATTCCTGTCCCTTTCAATTCTTTTCCTTACGCTGGGGGTCATATTCCTCCTTCGTCCCCTTCGCTTAGTGGATTGCATCAGCAGTCCACCGGGCAGCCTGCACACACAAGTCCACTTGGAGCCGGGAGTCAAGGAACACCTGCGCAAACTCAACCGATAGGTTCGTCGCCATTTGTTTGGAACGCGATGGTTGGTAATAACACTTTTGCATCCGCTGCTTTCCCATTAGGGGGCACACCCATTTTTGGACAGTCCACACCAGCACAGGGTACTATTCCTGCGTTGGGGGAACATATACCAGGACCTTGGAAATCAGCACAAGGATCCGTTCCATCATCTGGAATGCCATTCTGGGGCAATTCTTTCCACAACCAATGGAACCCCGGACAGGCCTCTATGCCTCTCCCCACAAGACCGGCATGGGGGAATCCTTCCCAAAGTCCCTCAAATACGATGAACGCCCAACATCCTATGTCCTTCATGGGGAATCAACAAATGATGTCTCCTCAAATGCAAAACCCTTATGCTGGTCAGGGCCACGGTTTCTACCAAAATCCTGGCCAGCAGCCAAACTTTTCCTGGCAACCTGGTGCCATTCAAACCTCGGGACCCTTTTATCCTGGCTATCAGCAACAGCCTAAACTTCCTTTCTTGGCAACGTTACACTTGCTGGATTTAACATGGTTGTTGAATGATCCTATCTGTCACGATCCGCATTGGCCTCCTATGCCGATGAAGTTGCCTTCGGACATCCCAAAGTTCGAGGCCAAGCCTAATGAAGATCCAGGTGATCACGTGACCACTTTCCACTTATGGTGCTCATCTAACTCACTGAAAGATGACTCCATCCAGTTGCGATTGTTTCAACGCACTCTTATTGGGAGTGCCGTGAAATGGTACATAGAGCTTGATCGTTCACGATATTCCTTTTTTGGCGAACTGGCTATGGCTTTCCTTAACCATTTCCAGCTACCTGTGAGATACGACGTCGGCACAGAGTTGCTAGCCAATTTCGAGTAGACGTCTGCGGACCACATCTCGGATCATATTCGAGAGTGGCGGCACCGAAAGAGTCTCATCAAGGTACCCGTCCCACCAGCATTCCTGCTTGAGTGGTTCCTTAAGTCTTTAGTTCCATAGTTATCCAAAGACGTCGCAACTTCAGGGGTTTTCTCCGAGGAAGAGGCCATCATGAGGGCTCAATAGTTTGAGCTTATTTATTCTCAGTCTGGTCTATTGTAGACCATCCCGTCGGATGCACCACGATCGATTCTGGACAAAACCAGACAGAGAGCCGGACCACATGCTGACGGCATCGTTGGTTCGGCACAAACCAAGCCCGCTGAGCAATTGACGAAACAATTGCAGCAGTTATCTATACAACACTCAGCGGCCAGCCAAACTACTACTTTGGCTGCTCATCCTACTCAAACGTCGGAAGTACACTCCGTACAGATGACTAACCCAAAGGCCAACCAGCAACCAGAAGGGAAGAAAAAACAACGTAAGAAGAGTAAGGGAGATAAGAAACCAAATGATAACGCTGGCGAGGGCACCACATAAAGGAAGAAGGCGAGGTATCCGTGCAACTT
>CBVK0100300415.1:0-13134 GCA_900067695.1 Picea abies
ATATAGAGAGAGAGAGAGAGAGAGAGAGAGAGAGAGAGAGAGAGAGATATCCACCATAAATTGAAAACCCTGAGGAGGGTGTGAGTTGTGGAAACAAATATTGAGAAAACCCAAAAGAATTGTCTTGAAAACCAGATATGGATCAATTATAGATTTCTCTTGATTCTATTGTCAGTTCTGCTTTGGATCTGGAGCTATCATACAAATTGATCTCTCATTAAGAGAGATCGAGCACCCTTTTAAGTTTTATAGATGAGGGAAGACTTACCATAGGAGGGCACAATAGCGAGAGGAGGGTACACTTTCCATAGGATCTAGTTATGAAGATGAGGGCACACTTGATAGAGGAGGGAGTTTTGAAGATGAGGGAACACCTTCTAGAGGAGGGAAAAATTTCTAGAGGATGACACACTATCCAAACAAGGGTGCACTTGTCATAGGAGGGTGCACTTTCCTTAGGAGGGCGCACTAACCAAAGGAGGGTGAAATAACCAAAGGAGGGTGCAATAGCGAGAGAAGGGCTCAATCACTAGAGGAGAGCACACTTGTAGGTAGGGAATAATTCAAGAGCTAGGAAATGTTGTGGCGGTAGCTATAGAACAAAAATAGACAGTAAAAACCCTAAACCTATAACAAAAGAGAAAAGGAGAGAAAAGATAATTTTCTTCAAAAATAAGCCAACAGTTCTAATAGTCCATAGGATCACATTTTATAGAGAAGGGACCTACTTATTTTTCATACATAATATTATTCTAACCACAAAATTAAATAAACTATACTATATTACATTGTTCCTTGTTTTATTAATGGGCTTATAAGGAAGACTAGCTTCCTTATGTTCTGACCCACCCCCTTTAAATTGTAAAAGAGTACCATTTGGGATTCATTGAATCAATTTTCATTTGTCTTTATCCCCACTTTTAAGGTGCAAGGGGATTGAATGCATATCTGGTGCAAGATGTGTCTTTACTTGAGAGAGAATTCTATAGTAATATGTAACTACTTGGATATTGATGACCATTGTGAAATGTAGATCCACCTATGGTGAATCTTTAATCTTGAAAGTTTCTTTAGTGTAGAGAATTTGTCAAATGAATGAGTATGTTTGCCTCAATTTTGACAAAGATGGAGATCGAAAAATTGGTTTTCCATGTGACCAACTCGATGACAATGTTGGAACTCAACGTTATGACGTTGAATTGAAATAGGTAAATGAACAAGTGAATGGTTACAAAAGGAGATATTTTATTTAAAATATTACTTTCTATAGGTGATTTAATTTGATCCCACACTAGAAATCCAAATTGTTCACAAGAAAAAGAGGAAGAATCATCATTGTTTCCATCTAAAACCTCTACGGAAGTTGATGTTTGCAATTTAATTATAATGATAAGAGGAGTAAATAATGTTAACCTATACAATATGTGTGAAAAATACAATGCATGCTAACCTATGTTATTTGACACTTGTGTTTCTACTTTATTCTTATAAATATTCCTAATGACCATTTTCAAATTCATGTTGACAATTTCAAATGATAGGAGAAGCATGACCCTTTTATACACTTATGGAATATGTGGAAAAAACAAAGGTTATCTAAGTCTAACAGAGAGTTGTATAAGGGACTATGCCCTTAGTTCCTTATCAACATTCAATTTTATCCTATTTTAGATTGAAAAGAAGTGATAAAGTGATGTAACACATAACATGTTGATCCCAATAGAAACACTTTCTCTATTTTATAGGCCCCTAGGCCCAACTTCATATGCTAGGATAAAATGTTCTCACAATCCTAATTTATCTACCATTTATATCTTACATGGACTTCTATGAAACTACAAATATAAATGTAATGACTTCCTAGTTATATATGATGAATTTTGTGTACTCACCATAAAATGTGAGAAGATCTAGTTTGTAATGTTTTGTAAATTAAAGCTTAAAATACCTAAACATATTTTAGTATATACTCCTTACCATAAGGGGATAATCAAAATTATGTTTCAATGCCTTAAATATGTTGAATTTGAAAACTACCAATCCATAGCTTCCCCAGAAATGAGAGGCTTTGACCATAGTACATGAAATTTGGTTAATTGCATTACTTTTATATAAATTGAATGCATACTCGGGATTCCCCGGGATAAAAAAAAATCCCTCACTAAAATCAAACCAAGATTATAAATGAAGAGATGCCATCATGTAGTTTTAGAGGAATCAAAGTTTAAATTTTAAACAAGATTACCCTATATTAGACCTAGAATCCATGTATAACAAAACACTTATTTTATAACATTTTTTTCACTAGTTTATATTCTTAAGTATGAGCATTTTTTTACTAGTATGTCTATGTCAAGTTTGACGATTACTAACTCCAAAAGATTGATGCAAGTAGGAATGACCAGAAGAGTTTCAATGTTTCCTCGACCTCATATTGAAACTTCAATTATGGAGCATTCCAAAAATTTATCTCTTTACTATGGATATGAAAATTTTGATGAAATTTTCCATGGTTTGCTTGTATACATTTGAATCTAGTGCTCTAGCATGTTAATTTGATAAGATGTTAATCCAGGTCATTTTATCAAGTGTAGGTCCATTTCTTGACTTAAACTTGCTATAAAACCTACAAACATCATATTCTATATTGTGGTCAACACTTTCCAAGTTCTCTATGCTCAAAATATTTTCAATAAGTTGTTTGTCAATAACTACTTTGTTAATTGGAAATGCTACATAATCAATGCTTTAACCCACAAAATTGATGTTTCTACATGAACATTGTAAATCCTTAGGGATGGATGAGAGATTCAACCCAATCTTACTCAAGAATTGTGTTGTCATTGACATCTTCAAGCATTCCTTATGTGTTCCCTTTACATGTATTCAAGACTACATAGTCACCTAAAAATGAACATGTCTTCATTAGTTTTGATGTTTCTTTTTTGGATCATAGTAGTCTTTCCTTTGCATCAATCTTCTTTGTCTTGATAATTAGTTCTTGTCCATATTTAACATGCCTGGTTTTCTTTTTGGAAACTTGGTTAACATAAAGGGTATAATGACTATCATTAGATGTAAACGTGAGTTATAACAACCATGTCAACTTACCTAGAAGAACCATCCTTGTGACTTAAACTACCACTCATGTCAACATATATGTCTCCTTATTATCACCATTAAATCACACATGTTTAACCACATACTCATGATTATGTGTCACCCCATAAAAATATTTTCCACACTTCATCTAACAATAAATAGTTCACTTCCATCAATTGTCCTCATGTGTCCTATATTCATCCTACCATGGATGCACAATCTACATCATTTATTTAACCAAGATAAGGGATAAACAATTTCAGTATATTGTATATTGTGTTTGAGAATTGTAGTCAAAACTGCAGAGTGACACAACCTAAAATACATTGTGTTTGAGAATCGTAGTCAAAACTACAGAGTGACACAACTTAAAATACATTGAAATGTACACAATTTCCACATTTCTCTTATATCTCAAAAGTCATTTCACTCATAATTAGTATCCCAGTGTAAACCCTCCACACTATGAATTCCTCATACTTGAAATATAATTTACACAAACTAAGAGAACAAAAGGAAACGTTTTATGTTTGTTAGTTAATGGGTTAGGGCCTTAGAGGGTAAGCTTATGCATTGTATTTGAGTTAGAGGATTAATATTGGTGTCTCTACATATGTTGAACTTGTTCACTCATATTTTCAATGTTCATGACAAATTTTTCATAAATTTAATTCCATGGATTTTATGTACTTAACTTAGTAGTGTATATTCCTCATACAATGATGCTAGACATAGGGAAAAATAAATGGGAGAGAAGAAAAGGTAAAACAATTGCAATTGGTGAAGTAAGTAGCAACAATAATACTCCAATAGTTATAATTTCATACCATATTATTGTTATATAATATTAAAAAATATGTATTTGTTGTAAAAAGAGTTCCATTTATAATTTCTAATTGTTACTTACTAGAGTATTTTTTATCTTTGGAAAAATATTGATAAAAAAACTTCCAACATTTTTCAAGAGTATAACAAAAAAAAAAGAGATGATATATATTGGGTATGTGTTATATTATTTGCATGAAAAACCCCACATGTTGTGTTGCACTGGGTACAACGAGGGGGTCACAGAGGGGGGGTTTTCAGAGGGGCGAATCCTCTGGAAAAAAAATTGGGAAGTTTTTTGCATCGATTTTGAACAGTTTTTCAGCACATGGTTTTTGCTTTTGGTGGTTTTGTGGTGCATGGGAAGATTTGTGGCTTAGCCCATGGTTTTATAATTTTGGTTAAGGAATTAGGATTGTAGTCTAATCTGGGTCAATGGATTAGGGGTTTTCTATGTTGGAGGAGAATCTATATATATATATATATATATATATATAAACAATGAAGTAGATATATGATGAATACAAATTAGAATTGTGGTTTTAAACATGTTGGTGGTTTTCCTAGTTTGGGTTTCCAGAGTAAATATTTGTGTGTGTGCCATTTTTTTCTTTTCTTCTTTAAGAATTTGTGTGTGAATTTCATTACTGTAAAAGGTTTAAAACCTACATTTTCTATCAGAGAGGTTATTAGATTCAGGGAGGAACCTTTGCGGCCAAGGATTTTCCTCAGGTATTTTATAAACCTTGTTATATTGGGGGATATGTGGTATCAATTCTTTTTCTAAAACGAAATGGAGCACAATTCAAAAAAATATATCAATATATTTTATATGAAACGTTTTACATAATGGAAGTTCCAGATGGAAGATTTGTTTGTAGACAAAGATTAGTGGGCCATGGATCAAGGTACTCACCTATAGGAACCTCAATGTAAGACTGGGAAAAGTTGGATTAAAATGAGAATATCACAATTCAATTTTTCCTCTCGGATTCAATATTAATGGATGTGTCAGAGAAAGATATAGACAAGGAATTATGAAATGCGTTAGGGGTTTTGTATCATTCTAAGTTCCTAGTAAATAACTATTTCCTATGGAACAAGCTCTACAACCTAAGGATGAAACATGGAAACTTGGTGATTGATCATTTGAACACCTTCAATACCGTAGTAATTTAGTTATTATCTCATCATATTAATATTTATGAGGAAGATAAGTGCATCATTTTATTGTGACCTTTACTAGACTCATGGGATAGTTCAGTTGTGACCATACGTAGTAATGTAGATACTTTAAGTTTCAATGATGTGTTCTCATCATTGTTTTCAGAGGAGATGAGGTGGAAAAACATGGAAATCCAAAGAACAATTTGATTATTGCTACAAGAGTACACTCCAAGGAAATAAATAGAAATAAGTCCTCAAGTGGGAGATCTAAATATAGGGGATGAATTTTATCACTGAAGGGGGGCATACATGGGGTTAAATGTATATGATATAACCCATAGGGGGCGAATATATGGGTTAGATGTACATGTAATGTGTAAATATATATGCAATAGGGTCATCCTAAGAGTAAAGGGGCCTCATGTGTAGTGTGTGAATAGGTATATATATAGATCATGTATTTATTAATGAAACATGTGAATTGTGATGTATGAATGCAATTGGATATTTGAATGAGGTTCTCATATTCTTTAAGGAGTTATTATGTAGCTTATATCTCTTATATATCTTGGAGTTGCTCTCCATGGTCACATTGTTGTACATGATATGTACTTGATCTCCATGCGTGTATGAATAATACACATAGACATAGAAAATGCAAGATAAAATCCAAAACAGAGGAAAATGGTGTTTTGTATAAAACAAAGAGCAAGGCGATAGAAAAAAATGGCCATCCCCCTATTCAGTAAGAGAGGGGAACCCTTTATTAGATTGGGAGAATTTTCCTATGCAGTTGCAATGGAAGTTGCTACTTTATTTTGGGGTGCTCTGCTTAGTGAGATGAGAGAGAGTTATTTACAACACAACTGAGTGAAAAAAACCTGGCATACTAACAATAATTATGGAGAGCCTTGCTCAACTAGAATAGTGAGGGATATTTAGAAAGTAAATAGCTAATGCAACTGGCACACTAAATCTTTATTTAGGATCTCCCTTCTGAACTAGACTAGCGAGGGCTATTTACAAAGTAACTAACTAACACAACCCACATACTAACTCTTTATTAAGAATCACCCTACTCAACAAGTCTGGTAAAGGAATTTTACAATATAAAATACTAACACTTTCTAAATTCTCTCATACTTAGTCATGAAGGAAGGGGTGCACCCTCCCTAGTGACCTAATTCCTCCATGTTTGGATATTCAATTGTCCCTGAGTCCGCTATCAAGTGAGGAAAGGTGATTATGCAATGTCATTGTAGACCTCCATTTGTCCTATGATGGTACCTGAGTATGGAGTTGATTTAATGTGTGGCTAAAATGTTGATTTGATTGTTGTTCCTATGGCTAATGTCTATATCCAGAAATATCTACAATAAGGGGCCTCTCTGAGGGTGAAATGGGTTGAAACCCAACAAAAACTTTGAAGAGATGATAATCCAGAGTGTGGTGGTTATATAGTCTCTTTTCTTTCATCTCTTGCATAATAAAACCCATCGATTCTTCCATCGATGACATGTATGGATCCCCATCCTTCTAAACATACATGATCGACATGCCATGTGCACTGAAAAATATTATCCTCTTGTTTGGTCTTGCAAAGCATTTCAACTATGTTTTTATCAAATTTTCCATATCTTCACTATATCCTTGTCATTTATACCAAGATGAGATGATGACATGTGGAATGTTGATAAGATACCCATCCTGAACAAACATGCTTTGCAAAATATGAATACTAGCATTAATTGTGTAGATAGAAAATTGAGGATAGAGTGGTAGCACAACAAGCTTAGTGATTATGTCGCTCTTTATTTCAGAAAAAATATTCTATTGCAATATTGTTGTTGGGAAGGAAGACCAATAATGTATTCCAAGACAGGATATTACTGGGATGTATTTTTCCTCCAGTGTTACCTTTAATGCATCAACCGACTTATCAATTATCTTTTGTAGCAACAACCTATCATCAATCACAACATAATGTTCTGTATTGTTGGGAGTTTTGAAGATATATATGAAATGGGTCAAAGGGCGATGAACAAATTGAAACAATCTAAGAGGTCTACTAATGTATGGATCGGAAAATAAAGTGCATAAGAAAGGTTTCACATTCTAAAGTGTGTCTAGTCCTCCACGATTAAGAAATAACACAATCATTCTTTCCTTGTCAACAAGAGTTGCATTATCTACCTCAATATTTCCTTCAAATACTAGCGCCCTGGAAGAACAATGTGTTTGTTCCATAAACCCTTTCTTAGTAACTATTCCACATAATAATGGATTCCTCTACAATTGATTCTTACCAGCTATATTACATTTAGAAAAATGTTGTTGGTATGAAGATCTTCATATACTATGTTTTTCACACGAGCGACTGCCAATTAAACTTCTAGAATAGGTTGTCACTTGCATTGGGATATTAGACTTGTTGGATGAGGATACATGAATAGATACCCTTTTTGACATAATAAAGGTGGGGGATGCACCAGGAAAAGATGAAGGTCAAATATGGCCTAAGTTCAAATGATCTTTGGGTCGGCATTCGATCTACGTAGCCTCTCTAGAAGAGAGGATACATGATGGTGTGTTGAGAAAAGAGGAGTCAGGAGCCTAATGGATTCTTTCAGAGACTGAAACAAGGTTAGTATCATGGGTTTGGTGAAGACATCGATGAATTGTGGCAGAAGATAAGTCATGTCATGATGGGAGGGATTGTTCAAATTGCTTGGTGTAATGAGACAAAACAAACACAAAGAAACGCATTTGTTTGGAGTGACTTGTTTAATGGCCATTTGTCCAGTTAGAGGCTATGTGGATTAAAGAGAAGAGGATGTAATAACATAGGTGTGCCCCTCATGTTGTAGGTGTTATTTATGATAATTAGCATGATAAAAATCTTGTCGGTCATGTTGGTAGTGAAGGCCAAGTAGAAAGTCAACAAAATATAAAGGAGAAACATCACACTCCACAATATCCCAGAACGGGCTAATAGCGAAGGTCACCACACAACACTAGGATATGGTGAGGCATGGGCCTTCCTTTTGTATGCAATCGAGTTGATAAGGGGATGGGTGTAGAGTAGTGGGGAGCTCAAGGCGGTGGACCAACTCTTGCGTCATGAGGTTATTTGGGATTCCATTATCTAGGATGAGAGTAGCCAACTCATGCTTAATATGAAAATTGTGTGTTAACAAGGGAACCCCAGAGGTTATAGGTTCATTAGAGGGTTTGGAGCTCATCATTGCAACAAACACAGTAACTCATGTAAAGACAAAGATAACTCCTAAATTGGTGCAGATACATTGGACGTTGAGTCCTCTATGGATGGCTCCCTTAGTGGTGGAATGACTTTCATCCACTAAGTGGATCAATCTGAAAACATCTTGGAGAATAAGACGACGCACTAAGAAATGATATGCAGAGGGTTCCCTAGAGTCCTTTTGAGGAAAAACCTGGAGATGACTCATTGTAATGTTTGGAATAGAGCACATTGATTCCCTGTGTAATTGGTGTATCGAGGCCATGGACAACCCTGAGAATCGCATTATGTGACTAGGGTGTATTGGCACCCTATGGAGCCGATGCACTGAGTCAATGGAAACTATGAGAAAGGTGTATTGTAAAATATTGAGTAGAGCATGGAATGTTAAATAATTACTACCAATTTATTTTTTTTCTGAAATTGGTGGATGGTCTATCTGAAATTGTGAGCAGAAGCTTTCCAAGGTCGAAGCTCTAATACTAATTGATCTGAAAGCATGTATGAATAATATTGATGCACAAAAAATGAAAGACACAATCCTAAATAAATGAAAACAATGTTTTTCATATAAAATAGACAAAGAATATAGAAAAGAAATGACCACCACCCTATCAACTAAGAGAGGGTACCCTTTATTAGGCTGGGTGACTTTTCCTCTGCAACTACAATGGAATTGTTTTCTTTATTTTTGGGCACTTTGCTTAGTGATAATGGTGAGAGATTATGTTATGAGGAAAATCACTCTATGGCATGGGGTAAACCACAACAGATGGAATGATACACATAAATAAACTCTAATACAAAGTATGTTATATAAAATAAATGCTAACAGGACATGATCAAGAGCCTACCTTGTTTAGACGTCCGATGAATACCATTGTTGAGCATGCAACTCAAAGCTTAATACCTACAACTTGTCCTCAACAACCAAGATATGCAAGAATATGGTGATAATAGATCATGTTAGCATATAAAATAGCATAATACATTAACATATATGACAAATACGCCCATGGAATAATAATTCAAATATTTTTAAGATATCAATTGGACGAGAAAAGAGTATTTCTATTAAAAATGATCAACAAAAGTGTATATGTGAAAAAATCATGTGGCGACACACATTGGAACCGAGAAACTAAGTTCCTCCAGCTGGGCCTCCACCACTTCAATCCTCCACCAAAGGCAAGCTCATATAAAGGAGACAATGAGGTTCTTCATGAAACAAGGAATAGCTTGGGAGAGAAATAATGTGTTCATACTTTCAAGGATAAAGGGATGTAGACTCAATGTGAAGTAAAATTTCTCTAGATTATATTTTCTCTCAAAATTTGAATTACCTCCTCCCATGGTTTGGATATGGTCCAATTTATAGTCTTCAAGTGGAACTAAAGGGTTGAATCAAAATGTTCCCAATATATGGAAGTCCAAAGATCATGGATCTCATGATGTGACATGGAAAGTCGACACAATGTTTTTAATTTTGAGCACCAAACCCAATGTACACGGGATGCAATGGGTAAGCCTTTGTATATACATGTTGTCTAACTAGTAGGGCACGTATATGTGGAAAAATACGATTTTTGTCTCTGTAAGGTACAAAAAGGGGAGTTCAAGTCTACATAGGGAAATGGAAAGGCCATCTGAGGAATTTGCATGGGGTGAGGAAACAATTGCTATAACAAATGCCCCCTAATGTGCTAGGTCAGAGGAGTATCTGCAATGGACGAAATACATTTTAATTCCTAGAAGTGGAGTAATGGAGACTCAACTGGAAGTGTTAGTTTCTCATAAGAATATTATAATCCATAATGAATTTTTACACATGGCTGCCAATTTGAATTACACTGTAGATCCATGTGGAAATATACCAAACAACTATTCATGTCAATGAATAGGAAATATAAAGTAGACACATGCCATAGGTTGGCATAGTCACGAACAAGGCCCAGTGGAAACCAATCTCAAAATTCTGAATATATTTGTATACAATGGAGTACAATCTGATCTCCCATGATCACTAAAGTCATATAGGTACAAGTCCAATGAACAATAACAATAAATCAAGAAAGTTTCTACTGTAAATTGATTCTCCGGGTCTTCTACATGATCTTCCAAAGGTGCAAGTCTACATCATGTGAATAGGGGAGTTGAAGTCGAACAAAATGAAGCTTCATTTGATTACCGGTCATTAATGTATATCGTTAACAAACCTGAGACAAACTAATGATAAAGAAAGTAGGTATCAAGGAACCAAGTACATTCTTACAAGTGTGAATAAATGTGTTGAGGTCAAACACTTGAAAAATCCCTCGATCAAGAGATATTGATGTATTCCCAACTGTCGATTGAAGAAAAAATTTCCACTGATGACTGCAAACCTGTAGGTACTCATAGGACTCTAGGCCTCGTTTCTAGAATAGATGATTTGAAGTCGATGGAAGGAGACCCTTTGGAAGGAGAGCATTAAGGAATCTCTCATCAGTCAGCACGATGTACAAATAAATAGCTTGATGATTTGGAGGAAATCAGATGAAGAGGATGTTCACAAAGCAACGACCTTGTGCATCTTTCTTATGAACTAGATGCAAGTAGTGCATGAAAAATACCCTATGAATAGAAGCCAATATGGAATACTTCCACCAAATGTGAGGAAACCACCAGTAAGGTTAATGTAATCCAAGACAATGTATGAATCCCAATGTGTGAATATATTTCTTGTCATCGAACACAAGGGAAACCCCCTAGTCAACAACCAATGAGGAGATGTCGACTGTTGGGTTGAAGGTTGCCTACCCATAAAAAGGAGGACCAGGGTGTGTGGTAGGACTACAAATTCATGTGATTCTGAGACACACTGATGGTATAGTCGACATGCAAAGTCAATATTTCTAAGAAATGGTCAACACAAGATTATAGACATCCTTTGAACACGAGCATAGACATATGGATAATTCATGAAGCATAGAATTGATGATGAAACATCTTGATGTAGGAGGCATCAAAGAACTCTCCATAGGGACTGGAAGAAAAACCATTCGAATGAGTAAATTATAAGTAATGAGTTCAGCTTCCTAAGGTCATACTAAACCCAAATTTTGGATGAAAATGGACTCAAACATTTGAGCTATGTTCAAAGGTGAGATGACTCATGCCAATATGAGATAATATTATTTTCCTGCCCACCTTTTTTTTTTCATAGGAAAATAGATGTTATGATACAAGAGAGGAAACGAGTGTCGCGAGTAAGCAACTAGCTCCAAATAGTGGAACACACCTATGCTCAATGAAAGGAAGTGCATGCAGGGAATTGACACTCGAGGGAATGTTTCCTCTTAAGGTACAGGGTGTCAAGCTGGAAAGGATATAAACAAGGCTCTGCTTGGCTGGTGATGAAAATTGTTGAGGTAATAGGATTATAACAAGAAACAAGGAACCAAAAATAGGCTCAATATTGCATGCAAGGAAATGGAATGCAATTACAACTTAACTCCAAAGAGTGTCCTTTTTCATATATTTGGTCACCTAGATTTGAAAAAGTATAAAATAATACCGAGGAGAACTCTTCTAGCCAATGGTGACTAGAGTATTCGTTTTTTGAAATTAGTCTACTTGGTCTGAAAATAGACTAAAATTACACCAAATAGACATCCTTTCAAAGACATTTAATGAGTGTGAAAGATATAAGTTCACTCGGAAATCTTTTCACTTTTTTAGAGATTCAGAAAAGAGATTAACTAAGACTTGAGGGGAGTCTCATAGGTACAATTCATAATTCCTATGAGTAAGAATATTGGGTTCGAACGCAAAGTCATGTTGGAACTATAAGGGACTCTTGATCCTATGGAATAACTTCTGCATGGGCACCAAATGTCACAAAGGTTCTAATTAGGGAACCCATGTTTGGTAAGCTTCTACCACTCAATAATGAAACTTATAGTATCAGTAAGAAAGTTTGTTGTCACTAATAAATGGGTTCGTACCTAAGGCATACATTTCACCATCATAGGATAATGAAAATATGAAAAATGGAGTGACAACCTATCCTATATGCTAGTAAAATAAAATACCTGCTGAAGTATGTTGAAGTCATAGACGGGCGATATGATGCTAGAAACCGCAAAAATCATTGGACAAAACCAACTCCTTCCACTTCCCTATTAGTCCACTAGGTAAGCAAATTAGCATAAACTATAGAAAGTGGATAACAGATTTCTACAAATAGTAAAAATAACCAATTTTACCATACCATTTGAGTTTTTTACCCACATAGTGCATTTTGGACCATTGTTTCGACGATCTTCAAGTGTCGATTGTGGGAGTTATTATCAACAAAATTGAAAACCATTTGGACCAAGTAAGTGCTCTTCCCCTCCTCTTCATTTTTAGTGGTTTAAAATTTCAAATTAGTATTCATTTTTTGAGTATTTGAGGGCGTACCATATAAATTATGGTGTACACAAACTCCAATTTATCGGGTCTCATATATGGAGACATGTATGCAGGAAAATAAAAGGATTCCCATGTATATGTGGCCCTACACATGACTGTTAACATTGCATCATGCGTACAAGTCCACAAACAAATTTGTTTAATGAATTTAACACAAAAAATGATTTTCCTTTTGCAGGATGGTGCTTGAATGGAGAGAGAAGGAACATGAGCAGGTAGATGCAACAGTTGAAAGAGATTCTGGGGCCCAACTAGCTCTAAAAATATGTGGACTTTACAAATTTTGGGATCTCAAAGGAATGAGGGCTCAAGTGAGGTTACTC